>JAUZNC010058439.1:0-50449 GCA_034780395.1 Vannuccia rotundouncinata | reverse complement strand
AAATACACTGATAAATATACTTGTAGATCGACTGATGAATACTGGTAAATAAACTGATAAATATACTTGTAGATCGAATGATGAATACTGGTAAATACTCTGATAAATATACTTGTAGATCGACTGATGAATACTGGTAAATAAACTGATAAATATACTTGTAGATCGACTGATGATTACTGGTAAATAAACTGATAAATATACTTGTAGATCGAATGATGAATACTGGTAAATACTCTGATAATTATACTTGTAGATCGACTGATGAATACTGGTAAATACACTGATAAATATACTTGTAGATCGACTGATGAATACTGCTAAATACACTGATACATATACTTGTTGATCGACTGATGAATACTGCTAAATACACTGATATATATACTTGTTGATCGACTGATAAATACTGGTAAAAATACTGATATATATACTTGTTGATCGACTGATGAATACTGCTAAATACACTGATATATATACTTGTGGATCGACTGATGAATACTGGTAAAAATACAGTCAACTATGTGAGCAATTATTGTAGAAAATATTCTTTATATACTGAAAAATATAGTACTAAAAATATTTCTAAATACTTGAGTAAATTCTTACTACCGAAATACACTGATAAATCAACATTAATTTGAAATGTTTACTGATTTTTAAAATAATAAATGTAATTATCAATCTTTCTATAAATACATATTTTAGATTAGTTAATATCGAAAATGTATATACGACCACCGAGGTAATTAATATTAATATTATAATTGGTCTAAAATACAAATGGGGTAAAATATTTCCATATTATTTAGGAATGACCAATCTATGCAGTATAATGATTATTCATATCCATCAATATTCATACTAATCAATAACATAACAGCTATAGCAAGATAGCTAAACATTGTTTTAACATCTGCTCTTGCTTGCACCCACAAATAGGGTTAAAACACATTATTTAGTTAGTTGTAAGGGGTAATTTCCTCTCTTGTTCTGCATACAAGTCACCCACCAAGAAAACAATCTCACTTTCAATTCCAAGTGTACACAGCATACAACGAACTCGGCCTAATTATTTGTTCATAGCATGCAGCCTTTTGACAGAATAAATATTGGCCCAACTCATTTGAATGCTCTTAAGTATGCTGGCATGTTTTTTATTTCTCAAAATCTATATATCGTGCGACTTTGCCTATTGCACAATATATGGAAGTATTGGCTGTAACCATATATCATTAATGCCGAGCTGTATAAAACTTTATACGGTTTGTTCGTTATTTATAAACTTAAGGTGTGTGTATGTTGACGACTCCCCCTGATACAACTGTCAAGTTTAGCTTTAAAACCTACAAAAACCTTAGAAAACCGAGCATTTCTCTAATTCGACTGATGGAGTTTGAGATAGAATAAGCTTTTGTTTTCCGTTTCATGCCTTGAATATTGATATTGAATTAAAAAGGAATTGTCGCTCAACATTTCGGCTTATATTTCCGCCGACTTTGTCATCTTATTGGAGACTTATAAGATATTTTTGGAAATCACATAAATCTTGTCTATAATCTAAATTAATTAATATTCTAAATATATATGTGCAGGGCATATATTTAAGACTTAGATATGATTATAGCTATTTAACAAGAAACGTTTGAATAATTTAGAGCATTCCGGAAACAGCCGGACTCCTAACGCCAACTTCCACTATTTCGGTCCAAAAACATTGACACCAGTCTTATCCAAAATCTCTTCTTTATAAGTATTCCAGGTATCTTATTTGTGTGACACATCAGAGCTATATAAATGCATTTCGATGCACACCAATGCATTTACAACATTTAAATTCTTTTAATTCGGGCTTTATGCAAATTTATCAAATTTTAGTTGTATCGTGTTTGAAGTTTTCAATGGTAATTGTTTTATTATTTTAGATAAAGTTTGTTTCTTTGTTACATTAAATATAAATTAGACTTGAAAAATATTACAATTATACTTGTGATAAATTATTGAAACTATCAAAATCATTATAAACTAAATTTTGTTAGGCAATTATAATCCTTTGCGTCTGTGTTAAACTACTTTTATTTATAAAATTCTGAGTTTCGCAGAAATATCGTTTAAAGAGTAGGACTAATGTTAAGAATTAGTTCACACTTTGAAGTTTGTAATTTTTTAGGAATAAATATTATAGTAGGTACCTATATGATGATTCAATATTGAAATTGTAAATTGTAAATTCATACTTGAATTATTTGAAAAATGTACGTGTGAAAACTTTGATGGTTCACTATAATAAAGTCAATTATTAAACAATGATTTTTTTATTCTCGGTTAATTAATTTCTGACAAGGAATCGATTAGAGAATAGCGAAAGTTTTATTTTAAGTTGAGAGGGGAGGACTATAAATGTAAGGCGATAAAGATTTTTTTAATTTTAAAAGAGATCTTTCAGACGCTGTGTATATTTAGGCAGACTATTTATTATTGTTTGTGTCTATTAATAATTAAACATATATAAATTACCAAAATAAACATTATAATGATAAATTTTTGTATGAGTAATTTAGTGAATTTAGTGAATCCGAAATACATCTATGTAAATAAATATTAAGTTAATTAAATATATTTTAGTATTTGTAAATAGATTGCAGAATCGAAAATAGATATTGCGTTGTCAATTGTTGTCAATGACAAAAATGTAGAAGTGTGTTATTGATTGAAACTTTTTATGATATATCCTAAACTTTAAACGTATCGCATTTCCGTCCCACAGAGAACTGTTTTACATTATATTATAAATTTGCCCCCCTCGATTGCATATATAAGCAACTTAAATACTATAACAAAGAATTTTATAGCTAGATACATAAATAAGCAAAACTATTTCAGTTATTACAGATTTAGCCGACATTTAGGTCAGCACTTAAAACAAAGATAATTAAGCCAAAAATCAAATAAGTAAGATTATTTTTCACTGCAAAAAGTCACTCTATATATGCTGCTGATCGAGTGCTGACAAAATATCTTCGTACTCCCCTCTCCGCCCCCTTCCTCACAGAGAACCAAACCCATCCCCAAGCAGTACAATTTACAAAATCAATCAACTCATGGTGTGCATATGGGACTATCAGCGTATCTTTTTATCCATCAGAACCGTCATTATGTATCTGAAATGGAGGTATACACCACCGACACAGTGTCTGCAGGTTTCACAAAATAACTTACTTCTTTCAGGTGGTGCCATAATGAGTCAAATAAAATAACAACCTCTCTCTATATATATAGGCCGCATTGCCACAAATGTGTTTCCCGCATCTGTTTGATTCGCTTATACGACACAAATATTTCCCAACTTATACAATTTGCATTCTTAAACATTTTATTAATGTAAAACACACATTGAATGGAAACTAAAATTAATTTATGCCAATTTTTAGGCAGCATATAAGAATATTTCTTTGAACCTGTTTAAACTGAAATTATTTTATAACAACTATATGAACAAGAATTTCAATCAAGAAACGGGTTCCATTATGTTATCCAAAAAGAAGTTTTCAAGTGAGGCATTGAGAGTGTAAACTTTCATCCTTATTATCCCTGGATCGGAATATAATACACTAAGATATCCAATCTGTTTAGTAACATTTGGGTTCTATCAGTTTATGATAATTAGAAACAAAAAACCTTTCTGTAAAAGAATATGTATATTAAAAATTTACCAGCTGCAATAATAAAGTTTGTTTAAATAAGCAAATAAAAAGATATTAAAAGAAATAAATTTAAATATTTTTAAAAATCGAAAATTGCTTAATATAGTAATTGTAAAAAATCAAACAAATAATCGCTCTATTCTATATAGTTAATCAATATTTTGGTTAAAATTTAAATATCAAATTTTTAAAGTTATAAATTGAACAAAAAATAAAGAATATTGTTTATAAGTAGCAATCAATATATCGACTGGCGTATATATATATGCATTGATTGCATGTTTACGATGTTTCAATAATTTATTTAGATTTATTAGACTATTTATAAAATATTTCAGAAAAGCGAAAAGTTAAAAAAATGAAGAACAGTTGACATTTTAAATACGAGTAATATATTAGATTATAATTGATTATTATAATAAATTATATGCTTATACTAAAATAAAAGTAAATACTTAAATGTTTAATAAATAGAGATTCATAATTCCCCAATAATTGTTCTTTTCCTTTGTAGAATATCCCACGCTGCTTATAATAAATAAAGAGACAGACAACAAATCAATTATCCTGGTCTAATTTAGTTAATTATAAGGCTATAAAACTGCATTAAAGTCTTAAACGATATGCTAAATCCTTATATATGAATTATAATAATATAGTTTATAATTAAAAGATGGAAATAAAAATATGATCATTATAGTTTACGGTATTCGTATTATAAAGCAATATTTAGAATAGATTTATGATAAATATAGAGAGACATTGGCTTTTAATTAATGTATTTGGCTCTCAGTAGAAAGTTTTCCGCAAAGCTTTTTCCTTGAAATAACGAGTTTCATAATGGATTGTTAGATTTTTCCAACTCATTTAAAACCGATTAGAATCTTGTTTTATATAATCGCCTGATTTCCAAATTAGTTGTAAGCTATTCTAGGCTAGAGATTTTTATATAATCGGAAGGCTTTTTGGTTGCAGTAAATTTGTCAAATCTGTTTCAATTAATTTTTTATATAGTACAGATAATTATGAAAAGTTGATAATATCAGTAGACTCTTAAATTAAAACACCCAGTGTGATGTTTTCAATAAAGATAATATTTTCTTCCTTATATACTTCCATATTCCACCTATAATGTATTCCAAATTAATGTATAAGACAAGCATGAATTTAGATTTCACCAATGATTTTATCTTAAGGACATGAAAAAATGTCTCATCAAAGGAAAATCTGTCCTAACTATTAAAGTCAATTACCCAGACAATCTCTATCTAATTCGGTGTTTATATGGGATATATTTGACTTCACTATAAAGTGTATATATGCTTTACTTTTAATGGCTAGCAAGTAATATGTGTGCACGCCGCCAAAAAGAATACTCCACTATACCATTAAGTGAAAGTTATCGCAAAAAAGTTCCTGATATCGATAAAGAAAAGCAAAATGCATGTGAAGTAATGGTGCTGCTACACAGTCGCCATAAATAGGGAGCATATATCGCGACACATAGGCTGAAACTGTAGTATCAACTTTTCAGTTATCCAGATTCTCGTGTTGTTTATAGCAGCAGTGTGTGGTATTCTCTTTATAACATACAAGACAAGAATTGGAGCAGGCTATATAACCCAATGCCGGTTTGATATTTTTATATGATAGATATGTATGAAGATGTAAAGTTAAGAAGTTAGCTCTACATATAATATATAGTAGTTATACCCCCCCCTCCCCTACACAGGGCTAACAAACAGTGGTCGTGAAAAATTCTTAAATATCACAGTCTTGTGTCTTTCACTGTTAGCTTAATGTATGCTTACATTGCGACATGTGATCACATGTGATTTATTATGGGTCTCCATAGTTTCACTATTACTTTTACATGTTACGTCTATAGAAAATAAAGTGTATTCTTGATTTATAGTTATTGGTATACGATTTATATATGGTTTCATTACATTCATTAAAATTTAAAAACATCATATATCTATATAATTATACGGAATATATAAATGTTGAATTAAAGGCTATTAGTTAATCCTTTTAAAATCCATTTACATTAAATCCCATTAGCATACGAATGCAAAACTACGAAATATTCAATGGGAATTATAATTAGTTCAAACAATTAAAAAAATAACTGTGCTGTAATTCGCTAGAAAAGTTTAAATATAAAGAAACAAAGGTAAATATAAAAAATTTTATCTACCAAAAATTTCATTATAATTTTCCATAGGAATTTTAAAAACACAATTTTTTTATGATTTTTAGTTCAAATTGAATATATATTAATTTTTGTATCATATATAATCGAGTTTTATTTATCTAGATATCAATATTTTTATATAAAGATATATCTGAATATAAAGTCTATATAAAATGTATACAATCATTTGAATTTACAATTATATTTTAATCAGATACACTGTAATATAAAAAATATGTCAAAATATTTTCAAATTTTCTTAAATAAAAAGTAACAAAAAATAAATTGTGTATTTTAGAACCGAATTTTACTTTTGAAGTAGATTTCAATTACTTGTGTTTATTAAGAATACACCACTTGACAGAAAAGCAACACAAATAATTATACCAACACCATTTAAAACGTTCGAATTTCTTAAATAAATTCCATTATACATTCAAGAAGGCGAATAAATAATAAACCAATACAAAATAACAAAAAGTATAAAGACTTCTAGATGGTTATTTCCCATATAAAATGTTTGCATTCAAAACATCTTTCCGATAAAAAACAGTGTCGTTAAATAGATTAACTTTTATATAAAATGCGAGTGTAAAAATGTTCGCACTTTAATTTAACGTTTTCATTTTCATCTAGCTAAAATCTCACAATTTTTAAATGTCCCATTTTTATGATTATTTTTAGTGTTTTAAATATTGGAATAATGAATAAAAATTATGTAGTGTATTATTAATTTTATAATTTGAAAGAAATTTGTTGAACAAGTTTTTTAAATTAAATAAATGGCTAGGATGTAAACTCGCTTAAACTTGGGTCACGCATGAAAAACATCCGCAAACACACGTCACCAAATTCTGTAATGATGTGTTCTTAAAAGATTTTGAAACAATTATAATGTCTCAAAAATATTTATTTAAAAATATCTCAAATGGCATAAAAGAATTTTGTATGTACCTTTAACAGTTTGATTTGTTTTTCAATTCTTTCAGGCTTACTTCTATTTTATTATATAGACCGTCTAGTTATATTACAATAAAAAGACCAAGACACCAATCAATTCGTTTTTGCGTAAAACCTTCAATATCTCACGTATTAAAAATATACACACCGAAATACCTCCACTATTATACCAGGCAATACCGCATTCATAGCAAATATATCATGTAATCAAGTCAATATCACTTGAAAGTAAAAATCTAGGACAACGGTCGTGTTGGACATGGTGTAGCAGCTGTTTATAGGACCCGGCTCTCTCTCTCTATAATATATATTATGTGCCACTTTTCTGTTATAGAATACACCAGCTACTATAGGTATAATATGCGTCCCCAGCTGAAGTGGTTCTGTGTTCGAACATATCGCTTTAACTTTTGGTTGAACCAAAATTGCGACATTATTTCATATGCACAATTTCCCCAGTAGTATAATAACAAAATTGCTGCTTGCAGCTTTGGGTGAGATTCATCATTTTAAAATCCTCTCTCCTGATTGGCTGGAAGGACATTCATTACATAAAACAGTTCTCCAGTAACTTACTTAATTGGAGTATACTCGAATGATAATAAAATGCCAAACGTGTTAAACAGTGAGACTTGGTGAATGTTCTACTTTTGTATGTGTAAGATGCACACCACCGAAAAAATATAAACTTTGCCAAAAGTTTTTTCTTTCAAAATCCAACAACTGCGCTTTGTTTTAGTAAATACGACCGAGATATCCACAATCCAACTATACGGATCTAATATATTTAATACATACTTTCGTGAGTAGATTTCTAATTTTTACAAAAAATATAAACTAAAATAAAATACTTTCCAAATGATTTTTTTTAAATTCTTTAAGGAGAAATCTGCTAAAAATTATTGCGGGATAATAAAAAAAAATGCATCCGTTAATTTAATGTTTCTATATATAAATTTGAATTTAATCATGTTTCATGAAGTACATATCTCAGTAATATATGAATATCTGCTGTGTATTATAGGAATACTTATGATGTCAAAAACATGAAACAGAAATTGTTGAAATCATACATGGTAAACAGAATTAATCATTCTGGGTTTTTAGCTGTTGCAAATTGTAGCCATTGTAACTAGGCAAACCACGTTTTTGCATATAGTATATTAAAAAATAATAAAAAATATCTGTAAATAATATTTTTTATAAACTGCAGAAAAATATTTTCTTTTTGGTTTTTAATTATTTTGAAAAATTAAGCCGACAATATGATTTTTATTGAATTTCCACCCAACTTTTGCACCGCGATTTGTACATGAGTTTATAGATGTAATTATAGATTATAGATAATTTACATAATTACTTAAATTTATTTGATGTGTTCGTAAAAAACAAAATGAATAGATATTGTTTTGAAACTTATACCTATAAAATCTATAAACTTGAATAAGCACAGATTCAAATTCTTTGCATAAAAATATTTACGGTGGAAATAATAAATATTTCAAAATTTTAAAATCGATAATATTTTAGTTCGACTTTTAAAATTTTAAAAGAATAATTTAAAAAGTTTTTTGAGCTAAAAATTACATTCAAATTTTTTTAAAACTATACTAGTATATAGTATTTAGAACATTTTACTACAAGTATCATTTTATACCCCAAATAAAATCATATTAGATACGATACATTTCCTTTGATTCCCTAAATTATCAGAATCGTTAAAAAATCGCGGAAGTACTATATACTACACAATAAATCCTTGAGTGTTCAACCAATCTATCTTTAATCAAATTATAGATAAGTTACGACTTTCAAAAACAGAAACACATAGAGTAGATAATATCTTAACCAGGAACTTTTTTATCGCTAGTGTTGTGAAGATTTGCGAGCAATGTTCGTTCCCTGCCCCTTTTTTTCATCTTAACCATCGAACACTTGGCGTACAAGTGTTTTATCTAACTGGTCTCAACTGCTTGTTCATTTTAATTCATTTCTAATCCCAGTTTTATGGCCTGCGTTTATTTTCAAGGAAAAATAATCCAATGCCCCCTCGTTGAACTATGGAAAGTTGATAGCTCGATCTTGCACTTACGATACAAAGCTATAATCTCAATTGTTCGTTTCCTTAACTTCCATATATCGGGGAAAAGAGTTGCAGGCAAGTTGCTCTGGCTAAAGAAAACACACCATGCAAGAAGAAAAAGCAACGAAAATCTTATTCCACTTTGCTGGGTCCCTCGGGGGATCCATTCTGTTAGCTCAAGCTCTCTGGATAGATTCTGCATTGGTTAGACGGGCTCTTCTAGTAATTAAGTCTAGGAAATGAGAACCATGGAACAACAAACAGCACGTTATCTTTGTTACACACTGAATCGACATGCAATCACCCACTGCAAGTATTTGTCACGGAAATGAGTTTCCTGGTCAGCTGAAATGTCTCATGAAACGAGTTTTCTTTTTTTTATTATTAAAATTGTAAAAAGATTCCACAATTTAAGATTTCCTCTAATTTTTAATAAAATATAGAACAAAAATTCTCTCAATTAATTAAATTCGATCTCTCCAATCTGCTATTTTAAAACAAAAAATGAAACACTCACATTTCTATCTATAAAGTTAGACAAACACTCTTTTTGTTCCAACAACGCTATGCAATAATACATCCTATATTATGCGCAGTCCCTTCCATATAGACTAAAAGCATACTTTCAAAGTTAAAGGTGACTGATGGTTTCCAATTCACTAATTTCCAATTTAACTTTTCACAAACCGACAAAAGATGAAGAGTCCACTTATTGAAACGGTGTCGATATCAAGTACTCTCTTTCTGCAGTTTTCAGAGTTAGTATTTCACACCGTGATTCTATCAAATTTATTGTGGGCGCCAAAATTTTGTATTGCATTTAATTGTGTCCAGGTTGAAGTTGTTTTTTTATGAATGATTAGAAAAAAATAGAAAATACCATAAATTTTGTTTTATAATTTGGAAAATTTAACAAAACTTCCTATATTTCAGTTTATCGTTTTATAAAATTCGGACTATCGATCATTTATCAATAATTGTAAATAGTACTTATCTTTTGTATTATTCTTATTTTCAATTTGTCTAATATGTCTAAAAGTTTAACCTTCATAGCTGTGTGTAAAAATAAAATAAGATTTGAAAATAAGATTTCATAAATATAAAATTATATAATGTAACGTTATATCACATATTACAGGAAAACAAATATTTTGATTTATTATATAGTTGCTATAATCCATGGATGAAGTTTTCAAATTCAATTACCTTTTGTTTGCCATTTATACCACAAAATCTCATTATTCATGACCGTAAAATTTGTGTAGGTATATATTTTCATTTTTAAAATAAAGTAGACTCTAGAAGTTTTTGTGTGTAGCTTGTAGAAATGAATGGCTGCCAATTTGATACACACCATAATACATCCGCATATGCTACATGTATCTTTAAGGCTTGACTGCTTCCAATGAGTGTTAATTTCTTAAACTTCAATTAGCTCTCCCAGTGAGGTATTTAAGACCATCCACAAAGCTTTATCCGGTACATTATACTAATTTTCATGAGCTATTCTTAAATACGTATATCTCCGTCATATTAAAAACATCAACTATATATATATAAGGCTTCTATAATATAGTTTGGTAATGAAAACCTTTTAATATATTATGTGTGTGTGTGCCTATGTTTCTTATATATTCAGATTAAAATTTTCCAGCAAATAAACAATTTTGTTATAAGATGTCGATTCTATAAAATTGGATTAAGCTTAGTCATATAGTATATAATAATAGCATATAATGCTTCAGCAGTTTTATTTACAAATACAATATACAGACAGTTTTTATTTGTATAGGAATATTTTCAGTTTAAATTTATTTCAACAAAGCAAAATAATGAATTCTATTTATTATATTTTTTTGCATTACTAAAATATTGAATTTTAAAAAACGTATATTCAGAAACCACAATAATAATTGTACGATATCTTATTTATATTTATATTTATAAAATATGTCATCAATATAATCTAAATAAATCATTCAACATAGTTCTGATTTTTCGGTATTTTATCAGAAATCAGCATTTTTCTATTCAATGTTTTGAGGATTGACCACATGGGCGCATTAGGAAGGTCATTTTATTCTCATTTAGAAATAGGGTCTAATATTTGTTGAGCCTGTTTCAATCACATATCTGGATTAAACAGATAATATTTTTAAATATATTATTTAGTTTTATTATTTTGAAAAAAATTTAAAAACTCGCTAAATATAATACATTTATAAAAATCTTTCTCTGATTATTCTTATTCTTATGTAACAACTATTATAACTATAAGATATATATATATATATATTTATGATTATTGTAGAAAAACACGAAACCCTTCTTTAGAAATTATTAAGAAGGCATTAATGTATCTCCTTTAACACACAACATAAAAGTATAATTTCGTTGATCGACAGTTTTCGTCTTATATAATAAATAAGAAGGTCTGTCTGTATTCATGACTTTTACTAATTGTTCCTTTATAGCATATAGTATGTCTTACTTATACAAAACGGATGGAAGACTAAAGAAAGAAACCTCATAAGACCTTCCCCTTTTATATACCTGATGTTACAAATTAGTAAAAAGACGACTGTTTAATATGTACATATACAGAGATTCAATTCTATAATGCAGGGATTTGCCATCTTCTGAACCTTTTCTAGACATCATTTAGCGATACAATGCGCCTTTCGATCATATAAGCAGCAGTGTTGCTCTTTTATTCAGCTCACTACTAATCATCTCTATAAGTTCTTTGTGAGATAAAGGGGAATCTTGCATGCACAGTGGATTATAATATATTAGGCATCTTCACAGGAAAAAGACTGCGGGGTATACAAAACTAATAGAAATAATCTAAAGGCGGCGATGCGTAATGCCCGTTAGAAAGACGATGCCTCGGCTGAAGAAGTCTAGTGGAAAATAGTTTTTGGAACCCGCAAGGCTCTCCAAAAGGAGATGAAGAAGCTATCAGGCAATCTTTGAATGTTATAAATATACAGGAAATGGTGAACGGTTGCCTTTCATATAAGGGCTACAAATGGTTATAGATCGAACAATACCTATAGTAAATAAAAAAAGTGATCGTGTCGGTGCACGTTTCATTAGTTCCCAATAAATTATTACCCTAAAAATATTGAGCGTGTAAGCTTAATATACTGAATGGGGTAGTTGTATGTGCGTACACACCCTAAAGTAATAAAATATTTAATAATTGGATTGTTTTGTAATATTTGTCCAGTCATGTTCCGTTGTATGACCGTGTTTGACATATTAAAACAGCTGAAGAACTCACAAAAAGGGGTGCTGTGTACACGAGAAAGTCTTCAAATAGTCCAATATGACATGTCTTTTAATCTTTGGAATTCAGTTTACAATTCAGTCAAACTTACCAAACAATGTTGTTGGCTTTTATTTCTCTTTATTTTCTTAATAATAATATACCCCAATTTCAAGACAAAGTTGTACACATTCCACTATATATATGTAGTTGCAAGTATATAATTATGTTTTGTAATCTTTACTGTTGTATGTATTTTACAAATATATTATTCGTATGTAAAAAAAGGCATTAAGAATATCAGTAACATCAATGTTTATATCACATATATACTTATAAATAGTGAAGACAGATGGTTGAAATTATACCTTACGTGTTATCAATATGTTATATAGCATAAAATAGAATTTGGCAGGAAGTTTGTTTTAGATCATAAAATAGAAATTGTTGTCATTTTTTATGGCAAACACAAATAAGGAACATAAAATAAAATGCTTCTTAATCAACAAACATTAAATGTGTACAATAATTTGCTATATGGAAAGAATCAACAAGGATACATATCTTTGAAAAGTAATAGGTACGTGTACTACGAATTGTAACATGCAATCTAGTATAATTACACTATTGCAGTTGTATATATTATATGGTATAATAAATATAACGAAATAGAATGTTAACGATTCAGATTATTTCCAAAATTCATGATATTGTAAAAAAATGACTAAAAGTTGTCTTATTCGAAATAAGTTCCACGTCAGTTCTTCCAATACTTTTTACATAATTATTTTTATAGAAAAGTTATAATGACAAATATTATACAAACGTCTCCATTAGTTCAGCGGGCTATAAAATAATAATAAAGTTGAAAATATCTTAAAGTCGGCTCTCTAAGATAAGATTAGAAATAAATATAAATTAAATGGAGATTAATATTCAAAATGGTCTGAAAGGTTTCATCATGCGTGAAATTAATTTCCGATTGGCGGAATAATTGTATATCTATTGATTTCTAATTCCTTATAAATTGTTATCCAACTCAGTCTTATCAATTTGGCACGCTTCTTTATACAAATTCAGTTCCTCAAAATTATAGAATATAGAAAATAATGTCTCTTTGATGTTGTTTTATTTTCCTATATGATATACTTATGCAGTTTCCTAAATACATGTATCGTGCGGTAAATAGGCAAATCATAATTTGAACGAATATTATTTTCTGTTCCTGCGATGTGAATAAGCTTCATTAATTTAATAGATGAAAATCATGTCTATGCATTAATTATTTCACAGCCTAATAAAATATATGTTTGAATGATAAATATTATATTGAGATGTGTTCAACTTATATAAGGGTATATTTGTTAAGTATTTATCACTATAGATATATATTAAACGTTTTTCTAATTATACATTATATCTATATACTAAGTGGCATAACCAGAGTCTGAACAGTTTTATAGAGTGGCCTGATTCAGTTTAGGGGCTGTGACACAGTGTCTTTTAAAAATAGAATAATGAGAAAAGGTCTAAATCATTTGAAATATTATTTATTATTTTTAATTCTCCGACAGAATATAATTACCAAAGGTTGACCAAAAAGTTCGTTAATTTTAATACGGGTTTAATTAATACAAATTACAGTAAACTATATAAAGTCTAATTGGTATATTGAACCAAATATTGATTTTTATATTGAGCTAAAACGACTACAACGTCCAACAAATATATTAAATAAAAAGTTTAATTTAATGTTTTCATCAAAAAGTTTAAGCGTGTTTTAACTGAATTCATTATTTTAGTAAAAGCAAATCTTAACTGTATATATTATATATACTTATAGTATAGATAAATATGTATTCATTTTATATTACTCATAAACGTTACTAATTTAACTGATACTTAACATGTACAATGTTATATATACAGATGTAATTTATGCTCATTAACTGAACTGTTGAATACTATTATAAATTGAGAATTAATGAGAATAGGGATCTGTATGTAATATAACATTATTAGTCAAAACGTAAGATTGACTTCGTAGAATTATAAATATAGCAGAACTGTAAATTATTTAAATAAATGTTTATCATATCGACGCGCATATAAATATAGATTAATTAGTAATACTTATATTATATAAAAGGATCAATACCGTAAATCGATAAAGGGTTTTAAGCGAAAGTGGTAACTTTATAACAATTCTTATAAAAATTATAAAAATAAAAACTTTCTCAACTATATATATATATAAAAACTAATATAATGAATTTATTATATAGAGTCACAACTATTTGATAAAGGTAATTTTCTGTTAATAGACTTCTATTTTCCTGATAATAATTGCACTATAGGAAATTGCAAAATGAAGATTTCTTGAACATTTTTTCCTCTTGAATAACATTTACAAACTAGAAATTATGGGAAATCATCAAATAATTTCCATATAGGTAGTTTAATGAGTGGAAAAATCATCCTTTTTGCAAATTAATCTACATATTTATTCTATCTATCTATACATATTGATTATAATATAATGCCTTTGTGTAGGTATATATTAGAGAGACAGAGAGATCTAAAAAATTGTTTATAACATTCAAAAATGTGTACGTTTTGAAATAAAGCCAGCTATTAACCTAGTGACCTGTATATTATCAGCCAACTAACTCATGCAATCAATCAATAGAAAATCAGTGGTTGATAAAAGAATTTCTCTCTTTTTAAATAAATATATGAGTTGATGATAGGCATATAATTATTTTACGTAGAAGAGGGGGGCTGCTTCAACAGTCCTGAAACTGCCTCGTATAAAACATGTAGTTATAGCCTACTTTATTGGATATATAAACCACGTCAAATTAAATGGACATGAGGTTGAAGACATCTGTTCAAATATCTAATGGAAATATGTTGACTTTATGCCTTCGTCATGCGTTATATTTCCTTGATTGTCCTGCACCATACTGAGATATTACTTGCCATTAACGATATCGATATTTGGAGAAATTAAAAGAAAGTGACTCCACTTTTTTCCTGTCAGTTATTCCAGGAGAATTACGTTCTTAAAGTAACACAGTTCTGTGTTGGTTTTGATAGCCACTTGCAAAATATATGGACAACGGTGGGATTTTATATTCTGAATACTTATAAATGCATATCATAAATCTTTCATACAAAAAGATATGAAAACCTTAATTGGGACACGAGCTATGGGCCTCGTCTGAAAAAATGAAATAACGTGTGAAATTATCAGATACATTTTATGTGCGCAGAATACCGCTAATTAACTATTTTTGCGTAATGTAGTCATTCTTTATATATGGGTATTTTTTAGTAAAGTTAATTATTATTATATAATGTTCGACCTTTCCAATTACCCTCTAAATATATATATATATATGTCTTTGTTTTTCATTGAATAATATATGCAGACTATACATATATAACTTGTATGTATATAACCAATAATAATAACTCAAACATAATAAATAAAATTAGCTTAAAAAACAAAAAACAAAAAGTTTTTTTAAAAACATATTTAAAAGATTTTTAATATTTAATTTTTGACTATTCTGTATATATTTTATGAAGAATATGTATTACCATATCTACGCAGATATGATGGTTATATAGGGTATCTATAATATGTATAGAAATAACAAACCGTTTTGTTACACTTATTTTAATAATCGTTGGATAAAAATATCACATGTCTGATTTATACCCATCATATATCATTTTATTTTAGAGTTGGCTAAACAAAAACCTCGACTATAATTTACTGTAGATGTGTAGATAAAAATCTGTCTAATATCAAAAAGGGGGCTTAAATTGAAACCCATGCATGGGAGTGCACACCTTCTGAATACGACAGAAGTCTAAAATGGGCGCGCAAAAGAATTGGTAGCAACATGGCCGCTCTGTAGTTATAAGTTATCGTGTCAAGACAGACAGATTTATAAAAAAGATACAACTATATAGGTGGAGGTATATATGAAAAACTTGTCGCAGCTAAGATGCATAATGCATGACTAACGATTACTGGCCGATTAAAATGTAAAGAAAGTCACTGACTGATGTCACAAAAGTGGAGCATAATAACCCAGCACAGACCAAGTGATAACACAACATTCGGATATCTCATGATGTAATTATTAAGCAAGTTTATAATTTTTGACTAAAATAAATGAAGACTTCCACTAAATACACACGTTTCAGCGATTGCACAGATAGATTGTATAAGATGCGGGGTTCCGCCAGATGTGTTGATAAAATCAATATCCAGGTGCCCTTGGCAAAACTCATGTTATCCCCAACTAAAGTAACAACTTGTTCAATTTGTTCAATATTTTCTATCAGACGCTTTACATGTTATATGAACATGTTTATCTCTTATGGTTAAGCTTTATCATATAAAATTGTTGAAAATGCTTTTTCTTCTTATTATTTTTGTGACATTTCTCAAACTCTAAATTTCGGTTTTGTAATCTCTTGTTTAGGTCTTTCATAAACTAAATAAAGTATATTATCTTAAATTTATATGCTACTGTCTTATAGTTTATTAAATTTGAAATACAACTAGTTTTAAAATTAGTTTAGAAATTAGCATTTTGATATATACACAATTAAATTAGTTAAACTTTGTTCAACTTAGTAAAGCTGGTAATAAAAATTCTAACAATTTTTCACATCTTTCTTTTTTATAAAAAAGCCCATAACTTATCAAATTACATTCGAATTCAGAGCATGTACTTAAGAGATCATTTTAAATTATACTAAAGGACCAAACTTTCGCAATATATTCATAGAAAAAGCCGAATATATGGTGAAAGTGTGGAATGAGTTGGGAGGGGGTGCAGGGGTTGAAGATTAACAATATCGCGGCAAACCTTCAATGGCTCGCAGTGTCGAACAGTTGAAGTTCAATTGCCTTGAATCGTGTGGAATTATCGCGACAGCCAAAAGGTCCTTGGGGATTTCAAGATGGGGATTCAGGATGCAACATCTTTTTTCCAACTAGCTTTCCAAAAGTTACCAAATTGAAGATATAATTATTAATTATTAGATGACATGCGAACTGTCCTCTTTGGTGATGGTATACCTTGATTAAGTAGACCTCAAATGGTGAAAATGGGGGTGAAATCTGAGTTTCATTTGGGAATTGATTATAGCTTTTATAAAGTATTAATCAAGGAAAGCAATAATGTCACCGACTTTGAAGACATAAATATGGAAGTTATAAATTATCAATATATGAGATAGAAAATAGGTCTAATTTTAAATATGTTTGCCAAATACTAACGATGTATACAAACAATTATAGTAAAAATATATCCATAAATTACATATTTATCAATTATAATTAGTTCGGTGATGGATTACATAGATTTTTATAATCATGATATGTTTAGAATTTATATTTGAAATGAACTTTGTATTGAATTAGTGAACTTAGATAATTTCAATTACTCTTGTGATATTTATATATCAACAACAGACGTCTATGCATAATATAATGAATTTTATATTGACACATGATGAAATAATAAAATAGTAAAACCATGAATATTTCTAACTAATAAAAGGTAAACTTTTAACATTTCTTTTTTTTCAAAAACCCTTTACAATTCGTGAATTCACACATTTCATTAACCTCAAGTACATTTCCTTCACATTACTAACTTAAGTAAACACATTAGTCTCTCTAGTAATAATATTAGTTCATTTGTCAATCAGAATTTGGTGACCCGAGCAACTAAATATGCCTCAGCTCTTACATCCTATATCTAAATTCACTTGTTCAGCCATTTTTAAATTATAAAGAAAAATTCGTTCTTATTATAGAATGTAAATCCGTCTGTAAGCTAAAAATTCTCCCATAGTTAGGAATTATTAAACATTGCACTGACAGTAGCAGATACGCACGACAAAACAGAGTATAATATACCACGAAAGATTTCTCAAACTTTTTTGGGGTTTAGGTAATCTTTCAAGATCAAATGGAAGTTTAAATTATTTTACGGTCTTACAAACCAATCAAATCAATGTGGTAAAATTAAGCTCCGATGATATTAGAAATATTGTTAGGAAAAGGTGAATAAAAATAGATTTCATAACTGTGTTGCATTTTTTTATGCATTTTAAATCAATAGATACATTCAAATATTTATTGTTCTAAAATTAACAAAACTAGAACTAAGAATATATTTCTTTTCGTTGAAACAAAAAATGATATATATTAGTAGGACGTTAGTATAAATTATAAAATATAATGCAAAATCAAATCATTTCACACGAAAATTACTTTTAATAATAAATTATTCGAAATTGCTTTTCGGTGAAAAATCATGAAATTAAACAATTTTTAAGTAAATTTTGTGACATTTCATAATACTTATTACGTGAATTAATGTATTCTATTATTCGATATATTGTTGATTTGAAATTACTTTTTATTTGTTACTATATTAAAATATTTACTCTTACAATTACTCTTAACCCTGAATTGTGTATGAACGATTTATAATTGTTTTTTTTGTATTTCAGATTCAAAAATATCAAACCTCATGATGCTCAGGTTTATTCTAACAATCGCCTTCTGTAGTATATTTTATAAAGAATGTAGTGGACAATCGGCCATCCGAATAATGGACAATGCTCCGAAAGGAAAGATGTTAGGTCAAGCGGTTCGGCGTAATGAATTACCTGATCGCCTACAAAATTCACAATCTTTAACCTACGTGTTGATGACGGGAAGTAAGGGCGTTCAATATTTTCGCATTGATCCGCATAAGGGCAAACTCTTCGCCAATAAGACAATTGACCGCGATACTATGTGTCTTAAAGTGGGTCTTTGCTGTGATGGGGGGACTCTGTGTACAATAAAATTACAAGTGGCCATTCAGGGCGACTCTGGAACCCTTCCCGACACCACAATTATCACAATTAACATTGAGGATATGAATGACAACTCCCCCCAGTTCCCGGCTAACATCATGACAGTTTCTATACCCGAATCGGCCGAAATTGGGGCTCAATACCCTCTTGACATGGCAACAGATATTGATTCGATTGAAAATTCTGTCAGACGATATGTTGCCAATTTTCGCCCGCCTTCATCCAAGTTCAAGTTGGTTACAAAGCCGAGAGATTCCCCGACTCTCATCACCGGCTTATTCCTCGAAGTTGCTCAAAGCCTTGACAGAGAGAAGGAAACGGGATACACCTTTGTGGTCCAAGCGATTGATGGAGGTCGTCAGCAGCAAAAGACTGGAAGTATGACGGTATCGGTCATTATTACCGATGTGAATGACAACGGACCCCGATTTAAGCAAGACATCTATCGAGTTGAAATAAAAGAAGGTCTACACCCAAGGAAGCCCTTGCTTACCGTTGAAGCCACTGATGCAGATCATGGACCTAATGCTAAGGTGATTTATGACTTCGGTCCAGCATTACACAACAGCGATACCCTTTCGCATTTTCAACTTGATAAATCAACAGGAAGCATTTATCTCAGAAAGCCGCTTGATTATGAAACCAATCCACGGCCGAATTTTACGATTATTGCCAAAGATGCAAAAGGTCACGCTTCTACTGCCACGGCAACAGTTAAAGTTATAGTTCTTAATCTCAATGACGAAGAACCAACGATCACAATTAATTATATAACTGGAAAGAATTTTGTTAAAATTCCAGAAAATGATGAGAATAATCGTTTTGTTGCTTTTATCACGGTTCGAGATACCGATTCTGACAATTACGGCCAAGTTTCTTGCAAATTGGCTTCGCATGAAAACCATTATCAAATCAAAGAGAAAAAACATTTGCCAGACAACTCAGTTCAATATCAGGTAACAACCAAAATTTCCCTTGATCGCGAAGAAGAAGCGATACAGCGGGTCGTAGTGAAGTGTGAGGACCATGGCGAGCCACAAAACACAGCCACTGCCGTACTCGTGGTTCATGTGGACGATGAAAACGATTGCACCCCAGAACTCAAACCGGATAAAAATCCGATAGAGATAGAGGAGAACCAAAAGGCTAACTCACGCGTTGTTCGAATCAGAGCAGTCGATAGGGACGCGGGAAAAAATGGCCAAGTTACCTTTTCCATCGATACTTCGGATATTCAAACACGGGATATGCTGAAAATAAATTCTAGCACAGGGGTCATTACTACACGACATGTGATTGATCGTGAAGCTACGGATCCACCTATTGAAAAACTACTGGTGGTTGTTGTTGCCACTGACTTAGGCGATCCTCCACGCTCAAATAGCAAACGATTGGAAGTACACATCAAAGATGTTAATGACAATGCCCCCTATTTTCCACAGAACCCTATTTACTTCGCAATTAATGAGAACGAAGCGAGGAATTATCAGTTGGGTCAGATTCACGTCACCGATCCTGACAAGAATGACCAACTTTCTCTGCGAATGGACCTCTCCTATAGTCAACGCAATGTTCCTTTTACTATCGTTAGAAGAGATGGAAATTTTTTCTTGAATACAACACAGTCGTTGGATAGAGAAGTCGCGGGCGAGTATAAATTTCGTGTGATCGCGACCGACGCACGACATGGCAGTAGAGGACATACCTCCACAGTTAATGTTACGGTCACTGTTAATGATAAGAATGATCACTCACCTGAGATAATATTTCCTCGAGAAAGTAACAATACAATCACTATGTCGTATAAAGAGTGGAAGGGCTATGAGTTGTTAACTGTCAATGCTAATGACCGTGACAAGGACGACCACAGCGGCAAGTTTATCTTCGAGTTGAGTTCCGATGCTGGCAGTGACGGCGATATTCTCAGTCCTAGTGATATCTTTGATATCAATCCGACGACAGGCACAATCCGTGTGCGTCGATCTATGACCGCCAGTGATATTGGAGAGCATTGGGTGACCGTTATAGTGCGAGACAATGGAACTCCTAGTCGAATGGCAAGTATTCGGTGTCGCATTGTCATCGATCGATCTACACCTCACAATCGACATCGCGAGGGTGGCGATCAATACGAAAATTATCCAGAGAATATCTGGAATGAAGACACCACGCTTATTTTTGTGCTAGTGTTTGTTTTAGTACTGCTCCTAGGAATTATCATTCTCTTTCTCTACATTCGACATTGGCGGAACGCCTTCAAATTCTTTCCGGATCTCTTAGTGCTGTGTGACAAGAGGAGTCAGAGTCCTGATGGCATGAGGGCTAAATCACCCGAGTGTGCTGCAGCTTCTATCAAATCTCAAGATCCCGATATGTGCATTGACTTCCTCAATCCTCAATTATGTGGAACGATGTCCCGCTCTGAACTTGTAAAGTTGGACAAGCAGGTATAGAAGAGAGCTTTATATCATTTTACATAAATTGTAAATTAAATCCTTCTATCAATTTTTTAATATATTACAAGTATTCACAATGCGATATCTTATATAGCTTTAATTACGATTTAAATAATCTTTTTCGATAGTGTTATATTCTTTTAATATTTAATATTTACAGGAACAGCATCGTCGCGGAAAACTTTACTCTGACTATTACATGGCAACGGGTCGTCCCGGGTCACGAACTCTACCGTACAAATCTGTTAACTATGAGGTCGTTGGTGAGTCTATATGTTACATATAATTCGACTTCAGTTTTTTCCATGTATTTAAAAATCACCAATCCAAAAAAACGTTGAAAATGTCTTCACGAAAAATCTAAATTGGCTCCAACATTTAATTATAACAATTTGTTCAATTTGTTCCCTATAAACTATAGATATTCATTGTATATATACTAATGAATAGGAGCAGAATATTTTAAATTTATAACAATGTATCTTCAATGCATTTTTCTATTCGATCAACTTGCTTTCAACTATTAAACAGATTATTTCATCACAACTACCCTTTGAGGTCTATATCATGTAGCATTTCACTTCACAAAAGCCTTCGGCATAATTTCTTATTACAAACTATAATTAATGGGTGATATATTTCAGAAAATATCAATCCTTTATTATTACAAAACCACCTTAATTATACAACTATTATATTATAAGGAACATTATATAGTATGTTATAAATTATATATATATTTCACTCGTGAAATTTATTATAAACAGATTTCGACAGCATATAATAAAGCTAGCATATATATCTTATAAGAACCAACATATTATTATGAAATTGATATTATTATTATTATTGGGAGGTTAGAAAGCTAACTTCTGATTTTTATTTCCCCAAGGAATAGCTATCTAATTTATCTGACCATATACAGAGAATTAGAATTTAGTTCTTTATATCAAGAAAGGTTACATATTAAAACAAAATTGTGCTATATCCCCCCTGGGTATTAGACCAGTATCCCCAGAAATCGCCCATATAATAAGGAGTTCGCTTCTTTGTTGTTGTCTAAAAATTGAGATTTTTTCTGGTGGCAGCATAGACGCCTCAAGAGTATATTGTATATTACGA
Source organism: Vannuccia rotundouncinata (assembly GCA_034780395.1). Classification (NCBI taxonomy): domain Eukaryota; kingdom Metazoa; phylum Platyhelminthes; order Proseriata; family Coelogynoporidae; genus Vannuccia; species Vannuccia rotundouncinata. The sequence goes on along the minus strand of JAUZNC010058439.1, from coordinate 27,756 downwards.
CTGAAACGTGAAAGCCACTTGAATTCTCAGACTATTTTTCTTTAAGATCCGATTTCATTTTCGGCAGCTATAATACAGTGCGAAAATATAGCTTAGTAAACAGATGCCTTACTCTTTCCTCTCGCCATATATTATTCCCATTGTGTGTTCAGCCTTTGTTTATAAGTCGCTTTCCACTTAGTTCTTCATAATTTTTATTCATTATATCCTTGATTATAATTATATACGCATAGTGTATTATAATTTCCATCAAAAGATTTTATGTGGATAGTTTTACACGTTAGCATCAATGATATGCTGCTGGTGTGTATAATATTTTATTGTTCAGATTATATTATAAATTTAGTCCACTGTTAAAGACTGTATTATAAAATCCAATTCTATATTAATAAACAATAGTGCTTTCATTAATATTTCCTTGTTGAATTAAGATACAATTACTGATGTCATCCCTATATCACATATTGAAAAAAGTTTTTGATAGAGTCTATAAGGATATACTTTCACTTTTTCGAGGGTATAAATTCCAAGTACCGGTAAATACTCCATTAATATCCTACAATAGACACATTTTGGACATCATATAATTAGTCTCGATTTCCTCTCGAAGCGTATCTATAGCCCCATCAACTGGACTTCCGCTCTTGGCAAAACTCTGCATATTGCAAACAGAAGGGGTTCAATTATATTTAGTTAACCGGTAGTGAATTAAATTCTGATGCTTTCCCAAGATGCAAAGTAGAACAATACAATGCGGAAATGTTGGTCTTTCGGCAAATTGTGTGAACAGAATTGACTTAATATGGATAACTAAGAAGCAATATTTTGTCGTGAGTCAGACAGTCTGCATATATATATATATATTATGAAATTCCTTCTCCATTGAAAGAAATGAATTATTTACCCCTCCAGCAATTTTCCTTTTTTGATAATTCTCTCGCTGTTGCAATAATACATAATACTATCATAAATGATGTTTAATCTAATACACACTAAAACTGTAAATTATATATATATGCTTCTGCTAACACTAAATTATTAACATCAAAATTTCAAGGCAATAATGTAAGAGAAAAAATATATATATATAATATAATTTTAAGGCATTAAATATTCTTAAATTTTAATTTTTTATATAATTTAATTTTTTCAATTTGTAAAAATATGATTCAATATATATTATTGTTTATATTTATTCATTCTATAAAAACTTTCTATGAAAACATATTTTACATATTTTCATTTAAAAGAATTCAATCTGAACAGATATATCAAAAATGTTCAATGAATTATCAAAGTATCCAAAATATTCAACATTTTTTGTTTTCCATTATCATGTAAAATTACTTTTTAGAAAGATTTTTTAAAAGGGACTGAAGACATATTTCATTACAAAGAAGATCATGTTAAATACGCTTCTTCTTTGCGTACATGTGACATATTATATCTGTATATATTACAGTCTTGTACACAAGGATATGAAATGATGTATCAATCTACTTTTTTTAGTTTTCTTAAGAATATCTTCCCATTTGCACGTAACGAAAATAGTCCTTCTATAAAATACGATACATAGGTATTATACAGAAGTTGACTGGCTTCAAACACACACACACACATATATTAAAACATTGTTGTTTCTTGAAAAAAGAATATACTGTTATCGAGAAAACAGTTATTAAAGTCGTTCTCCCCTTTGTTTTCATCCCCTGAGACGCTCCATTCCGGAAGTTTCTAATGAGCTGCTGCGAATTTTTAGCACGAACTCGATGGTTGAAATGTTTCAGGGATATTCTCGGCAGCTGCTAGAAGTCAGTAGTATAGGATGTGCTTATACGAATGTTTTAGGCGGGCAATTCCTGCTGCCAGCGCACTTCATCTTTTAAGATTCTTTCCTTTCTGGCTTCGTTTGATCTCTCGTGTAGAGTCATTCATGTCACGGACAGGAGAGAATTCCACCGATAAACATAATAAAACAATTTTTTGTTATAATATACATTGCACATGTGTGTATTTAAAACGATAAATATTTGTTAAGAATGTTTAATTTTTTAACGATAAAAACATATTTTGAAAACTAGAATATGTATAATTGAAATACTTTTCTAATTAGTTATTTTTATCACGTTTTATGCGAAAAAGATGAAAACAAATTTACCAAAAAAGTATAAAAAAAATTAAATTGTTTAATTTCCGATCAACCAGTCGAGACATTTATTTTCTCAATTTATAAAAATTAAAAGAATATTTATTAAACCCTGAACAATTAGAAATCCCAATTACAATCTGCTCTGAAATCGTCAAAAAATTTCATCTAAAAATATTATTATTGTTAATATTAAAAATTAAAATTAAACCAACAGTAACAAATTATATTTTATTTCTAAAAGGACCAATTTTATCACTTTTCCTCAGAAAACGTCGATCCATCTCAGAATCGATTGCGTCACGATCTGGACGGTGGCCGCTCCATGAAACATCCCCTCCGGGACGACCGACAACGCTACGATCTTCTAGCTCACACACAAACGCGGTCCCCACAAATGTTCGCTACAGTCGGTCAGTCGACAGGACCTGTGGATCACTTCTACCAGACACTAAACTTGTATGACGACGGTGCAATGGGTCCCCCCATGCTTCGACATGTTCATCAAGTGTCCTCTCCCAGTGACATGTACTCGGGAAGCAAGCAACATCTGCAACAAAGAAACAACTTTTTCCCCGAGGCGGGAAATAGCGGATCTGCTATCCGTCACTCCGCCAACTTCAAATCTGATCCCATGCTCAATGTAAATAAATGCGGGGGTCTTGAGACCGAAGCATTTCTAGACTCTAAGCCTGGAGAGGCTGGTGGAAAGTACGAGAACATAGCCAAACAATATCACCAGGCAACGCTAACTCCGGGACCCACACGATATGACCGATATGCCATGGGGAGACTTCCCTTTGACTTAACTAGTGACAAGGATGAATATGCAGTGTCCTTTCCCAAAGTACAGGCTAGTTTTGTATAAAATTCTAATGGAACTGTAAATTTATTTATCTTAAATTGCATTATCTTAGTTGTATATTGTATAATTCCAATGAAAGAAGAATATTATAACCAATATCTAAAATTTTATATTTTTCTAATGTATCTGCATTTGAATTTACCGGGTCATAACAACATTTTCACTATATGTCAAAGCATATAATAACAAAAAATGTATTCTTTAAATTTTTCTTTATCTTCAAAAATACGACCGGTGTATAATACTTTCATGTGTAATATTTTTTTAATTTTCATTTATTTTTGCCAACTGTACATAGAATTATGTAATTACTTTTTACGTTCTATATTTATCGTATATATTGATGCATTTATTGAAAATAATATTCTGCTTGAATGAAAAACTTACTGGCTATGAAATAGACGCAGTATATATAATGTCAACAACAATATTAATTAATGATCAAACTGTCGACATTAAATAATATCATTTCCTATAGTTGTATTCGTTTTAATTAAAACTTGCGGATGTTTTCAACAAACCATACCATCTGTTATCATCAGTTCATTTTGTTCATAGTATAAAGTTTGTACATTTTCACATCCGCAATTATAAGTTGGTGAGTAAGTGAAGCGATGGGTTGGGTTACTATTGTATTCTATAATTCGATATTCTTATTAAAAAATATTGTACTATATGTTAGGTATAAATTAAATTGTAAACTATAATTAATGTCGCTGAATGTCCTCATCTGATTCACTGTTTGTACACCAGACGGAAGGAGCCTTTTATAGAAATATAATGTTTATAACATATCTGTCCTACTTCTTGTAAATGTGTGTGTTCAAACTAATTGTAATAAAATAAGTCAATACTTGCAGTAACAAATTAATATATTTATGTATTAGAATAATTTAAAACTTAGTCTTTTTTACATAATTAGTATGTTCTTATTTGTCGTTTGTAAGAAAATAAAGTAAGAGCTTTAAATATTGTAAATTTAAAATTTATATATTATTAAATCAAATAAAAAAAGGTTTTTAAATGTAATATTTATTGAAAATAATTTATTGGAAACATATATGTATATATAAACAAGCATTTATCTTTTTCAAATATAATTGTTTTTATAAAATAATTAATAGACAGAGTATAATTAATATTTTCTTATAAGTTGGAATAATCTTAAACTTTAGAATGGTCATAATTATTTTGGATGTTTATTGGTAATACATTGCAATTAATTTTAAACGAAGGATGCCTTATGTTTTTATTGTTTTTTTTTCATTTCGAATCACGAGAACAAACTACCCAGGATACAAGATTACATTTTTTATAGAAGGTAATATTGGGAAGAAGGTGATATTGAAAATATGAAAATGAAGATCGACTAATTATATGAGTTCTACCGTCAATTAGATTCTGAAACTACATTGAAATTGTTCGAGAGCTTCAATTGTCATTTCACAACGTATCAGCATAGAAAAGACAACTGTTCGCAAAATTTTACACTATTTACGGGCGAATCTAGAGTGGAGTCATTTACGCTTGTCGTTCGACAATGATTTGAAGATCAAAAGGTATTCTTGTTGCCACAGTCACCATAATACTCATTAATTGATACTGTAATACTGACTTTTAGAATTCAAATGAAGTTTTTTATGAGCTTGAATGATTTTGTGCTCAATACCATCATTTTCAATGTGCCAAATTGCCAAATTGTAAGATTTCGAATGTTTGAAAGTTTCAAAGCAGTTATATATAAAATCCGAGTTGATGGGGGACTATATTCCGTAATTATTTATTGTCAGAGTATTGTAAAAGTCATATTATACAAATTAAATGCCATAATACCTACATGTGTGTACTGTATATTATTATTAATTTTCTAAAAATGTATATACATTTTTATTAAAGAAAAAAATGATAAAAAAATATATAGTGTTTCATATTAACTTTTTGAAAACTAATTGATATATATTCATTTTTTTTAAATAATTTTATATTAATTTAAAATATCCAATACATATTATTTTTTTATAAATGTCCATTTTTTAATATTTTTATATTACCTAAAACATATTTAAATAAAATATTTTATACTATTTACGCCCTGTTTTAGTAGTATACCAATTTTGCAACAATAATATTGTAAAATTTTAAAAATTAATAAGATTTACATTTTATTTAATAGGATTTTCATTGATATGTTTAAGCAAAATTCTTTTAAAAATTTGTTGTTTTTTCCATCAAATTATTTTTTAATTCTTGTAGACAGCTTTAAAAGATAGTTTTACGTTGTATTAAATGAACATAATTATGTCAACAAATATTAAATAATTTCATATATTTATAAAATAATATGAAATTCTTCAATATATAATTATTTATTAATTTTAAAATAATAGGCATATAGGGTGGTTTCATATAAATCTATATAAGATATATACATTAATATATATTTTAATAATTATATTTTTTAAAATACTTAAAATTACAAATATTATCTACATTCTATTAGTATATTTCAAATAAAATCAATGAAAAATAAATTAATATTCATAATTTTATTTAATTCACAGATATTTAAAAAAATGTCATTCATATATTATATAACGGTACTTATATAGCAAAATATTTTTCCTATTTTATTATGTATCCCATTTAACTATTTAATTGCAATATTCAAATTTCTATTAGGTAAATAAAATTTTTAAGTGTTTTATTATGCCAGCATACTTTACTTAGTGTACACTGGCAGCAAATAAATCATTATTATATAAAACTAAAATATATTTTTCTGAATTAATGATTTGTGTTTAATCAATTTAGTAAACAAATTGGCGCCATAGATTAAAAAAGTGCAAATTTGCATCGCCGATTTATATTTTGAAAGCTTTTGTTTCAAGTTTTCTCGTTATCAATTTTTATATCTAAAATGGAGGTAAGAATTTTATCAAGTGGAAGTTTTTGAAATAAATTATATTTTTTAAAATAGTGTGAAATTAAAGCTTTTTTTTCTAAAGTAATTACCTGGCAATTACATGCATAAGATTTTAGACAATTTCTATCTGTTTATATATAATTATGAGCTCTATATGAGCTCCTGTGACCACAAAGAGCAATACCTTGCTTGCCACAAAACCTGAGCTATCCTCTGTAAAATATTCCTGTAAATATGTTGCCTTTTCCACAGGTCCCTTCATTAGAATTGAGGTGGTTGTCTCAGGCTTTTCTAAACATCTCTTGATTTGCTCAGCAATAAAGCAGGCCTCTTTGTGATATTCGGTATCAGTATAACACTGCTGCTTTCTATGCATTTTTTTGTAATTGCTGCACCCAATTTTTACAAATGCCAAAAGGTGCTGTCAATCACATAAACTTGAAGGATTTCAGTAATAGTCATCTATACATCCAGTGTGTGTCCTAAGGTCATGTCTTTTTCTAAAGTAATTACATGCATAAGATTTTAGACAATTTCCATCTGTTTATATATAATAATGAGCTCTATATGCACAAGATCTTGCCAATAATTGCCATAGAAAAAAGTCCTCCCTAAGTTAAAAGATCTCCACTGCAAAAACAGAAATCTCATGAATAAAATAATTTAAATAGATAAAATATCTAGTGGACATTCATAATACATACACATAATACATAGCCCCCTTCACTAGACTTTGACAGCCCATTCAGAGAGTTACACCCCATGAAAGTCATACTATATAAAAGGACAATTTTTTAGATTGCACTAGTGGGTGCCTCCATTGAACTATAAGAAATGAAATGGAAGGGTCATTTACTCACAATTTCACATATTGAAATTTGTAGACTGATTGAAGTATATTTTCATCCTATCTAACACAGCTTAAATAGGTGAAGTTTGAGATTTAAATTATGAGAACTACACAATCCATATATAGATTGACAGCACCTTTCAGCATTTGTAAAAATTAGGTGCAGCAATTACAAACAGTGCATGAAAAGCAGCAGTGTTATACTGTCACTGAATATCACAAAGAGGCCTGCTTTATTGCTGAGCAAATCAAGAGATGTTTAGAAAAGCCTGAGACAACCACCTCAATTCTAATGAAGGGACCTGTGGAAAAGGCCATATTTACAGGAATGTTTTACAGAGGATAGCTCAGGTTTTTTGGCTAGCAAGGTATTGCTCTTTGTGGTCACAGGGAAGACATCTCTGACACATTTAAGGGCAATCCAGGAAACTTTATTGCTTTTCTGAAAATGTTTTCTTAGAAAGATGAAATTCTGAAGAATTACATGACTAACCCTTTGTTAAAAAATACCACATACATCCACCATCAAAGTCAAAATAAAATGATTGAAATCAATGGCATAAGAATCATTCAACAGGACATAATCAATGATATCAAGGCTGCAAAGATGCATTCCATAATGTGTGATAAAGTAACATCCTCTAATGATGTGAGTTTGTCTTTGAGCATCAGATTTGTTGATTCTCAGAAACAAATAAAAGAGGAATTTGTTGAATTCATACATGTTAACAGATTTACTGGACAAGTACTGTATGATGCAAATGTGGATTTTTACAAAGCCATGAGGGGTCCAGATGCAGGATGGGGCATCCAATATGTCAGGCACAAATAAGGGTTTATCTGGAAGAATTTTACAGGAACAATCCACAGGAGTACTACCGCCGCACCATAGCTATTCCTCTCTTGGACTGTATCATCTCAGAACTTTACTCAAGGTTCATCGCACTGTCCAAAACCACCTAAAAACTACTCTTCTTGGTGCCTTTGATTGTCTGTGATTTTCATGAGGATCTGCAAGATTTTGTCATCATGTATAGCAATGACATCAATACAAATCTTGTGGATCAAGAAGTGAAGCTTTGGAAGCAAAAATGGTCCACAATAGCCTCTGAAGATCACCCCAACTCTTTTGGTAAAGCACTAATAGAGTGTGATGAAGAGCACTTCCCAAATGTCTTTCATCTAATAAAGATTGTCTGCACACTTCCCATCAAAAGCTCTGTTATATAACATCAGTTTAATTTCATCTCTCTTAAAAATAGGCTTGTCAATTTTTTAATTAGTCTTGTTGACACCCTTCTTAGAAGTGGCTCCCCCTTCCCCCCTTTTTTTCTATGGAAATTATATAAAATAACATTATAAAATATATATATACTTAAATCAGCAGAAAATGTATAATAAACCTTTCTGTCAATTTCTCTGCTGATTTTAAAATTTAAATAATATATATATACTTAAATTGGCAGAAATGTATAATAAACCTTTTCTGCCAATTTCTCTACCAATTTTGAATTTTATATAATAAATATGTATTCAATAAAATTGGCAGAAAATGTATAAAAAGCTTTTTCTGCCAATTTTAGTAAATTTATATAATTATATATTATATATGAAATTCAAAATCTATATTCAAAAAGTATATTATACATTTTCTACCAATTTTAATGTAATATATATATAAATGTATTTATTATATAAAATTCAAAATTGACAGAGAAGGTTTATTATACATTTTCTACCAATTTAAGTATATATATATATTTATTATATAAAATTCAAAATCAACAGAAAAGGTTTATTATACATTTTCTGCCAATTTAAGTGTATATAAAATAGGCAGAGAAATTGGCAGAAAATTTTTATTATACATTTTCTGCTTATTTAAGCATGTATATATATATATATTTATAACATTGTTTTATATAATAAATTTGTTTATATATACATACATTATTTTTAGGAACAAATTTTATATAAATAAAATTCAAAATCAGCAGAAAAGGTTTAATACCTACTGTACAGTGTTTCTTGTCATTTACCTCCAAAAGAGCTATACCTATATAGTCACACAAATTTGAATAATAAACTTCCATTTAAAATAATATAAAAACAAATTTTAACTATTTTTAAAACAAATCGAAATAAATTAAAACATTCATCACTATTTACATAAATGGGACATAATTGGCTGGAAAAATGTCTACTGAGGATATAGGTGTTAGGTGCATTTTATTAATTTGTGCTTATTATTAATATGCACTGTGCAAATTACCAATTAATTTATTTACATATTCAATAAAATTTCAAAAAAAAATATTTGTATTATTTTTAACAAATTTACATAAAAATATAAATTGTCAAGTCCTTTAATATAATAAAATATTTAATACTAAAACAATAACACTTTATTAATTATTTTGAATAGAATAATTTTTTTAATTCATTATAATGCAGTCAAATTTACAACAGTAATGTGTAAATTATTTAATAAAATGAATTCAGTAAAAGCAAGCAAAACAAAAGTATATATTTTAGTTATTATTTGTAATAAAAATGATTATTTTTTAATTCAACAGAAACTGCTTAATTGATTCACAAACATATTATGTAAATCATTGTACTAATTGCAAATTGGATATTAGTAATAAGTGCAGCAGCTGTATGCACAAAGCTCTGTGAATATTAGTTGATCTCAGCTTATTTTCACAGAGTTAGGCGACAATTATTTGTGCAACTCCGTTTAAATATAATGACTAACTTTTGGTATACTTGAATGATTTTGACCTCCATGAAATATTGATGCAGAGTTTTGCTTTTGATGACATGATAATTGAGTGCCAACACTAATAAATGCCCATATATTCCCACCACTCTGACAGCTATTAATAGGAGTAACACTATATTATACTGACTACCCTTTTCCTCTATTGTTCCTATATAGATTAAAAAAAGCATTGGAGTATAATATCTCACCTATAATGAATTCACCTAAAATATCTGGAATGAAAAATATCATAAATTTATCAAGTCACATATAATGAAGATGTTAGTTTAATTTTAAATATATATCCAAGCACTCATTCGATTTTGCCCCAATTAAAATAGAGATTCGCAGAACTTCGTGAAAATTAGCTGGGTAACCTGTGCGAACAAAGTTAGGTCAAAATTCGCCCAAATTTCCACAAATATTCACCAAACTTGTTTTGAGAATTCGTTTTCTGAGGATTTATGTTGAACTTTGAGTTGCGCAAGTAAAAACATTGTTCGCAGAGCTTTGTGCATATGGCTATAGATTAGTAAAAATGTGCCCAACATAGGAGCCACTGGAGTGTGGAAAATGGAATTTGTTAGTGTTTTTCTCAATTGTTTTATAATGTAGCATTTTTTACATATTGATGGTGTGTCTTATACATATACTTATGTGAAAATTTTATTATATTGTTAATTATATAATTAATGGCCTTGATTCTTTTTGATTTAGATACTAAAGCAAATTTATTGTACATTAAATTTAATATTTCAATTGATATATATATATATATATAGAAATAAGATAATAGATAAATTTATTCATATATAAGTCCATTTTTTATTAATTAAATTAGTTAATTAGCACATGAAGGTTTATACAAAATTTGAAACAAATATATACAATTTAGAAATAATTTATCAGCTTGTATTATATATCACATGACTACAAAGTGCTCTGCTATTGCATTATTTTTATTGTTTAAACTTATGAATTCATTAAGCATCATATGAGATCACCTATTTAAATATTTATCAAATGAATTTATTACTTCACTAACTTATAAAAATGGCAAAAAAACATATTCTAATGAATACTTGGAAATCTTTACAATATTTCAAAATATGCATTTTTAGATACTGTTTTATTACAGGTAAAAAATAATAATAAATTCTCTAAAAAATCTTTTAAATACTGTCAAAATACTGTAAATCCTGCTAAAACACACAGTATTTATATTTTAACTAATGAGAAGAGTCCACAAATTTGTCTGATCTCATATGCCACATATAATGTGCACAAACTGTACATGTTTGCCAATTTCATTTTATTTTAAATTGGAATCTATAATTATTGATCTTTACAATGAAATTAGTTTCAATATATAACTTTTAGATTGTCATAGTTTAATTATTCATAATGGCTAACAACTATGTAGGTATATATACATATCTATAATTTCTATAGAATATGCCATTGGTGCATTACAAGAAGTATACCAAGAAGCTGAAGTGATTATAATTCCACCTGCTATTGATGCTCTTAGTGATGAAGAAGACATTGATGAAAATGAATGGGCAATTTTGTTCAACCTCCTAATGATATTGTCAGCAACACAGAACCTTATGTGACCATGTTGAACCTGATGTTTCCATTCTTGCTGGAGGACATTGGCTTCGAATCAATGAACCTGGTTATACTAAATTCAGTGTCATAGAAAATCAACCTGCCATAAACCTTGAAGCTCATTTAGCATCTGTGGTTGATCTCAGTCAAATTGTTATATTCAATAAAATTATGGACAGTGAGATCATTGACTTTCATGTTTGTGAAACCAACTTATTTTCAACATTGAGAGAAGAGATAGAACATTCATTGCTACTTCAATTCTTTCTGGATATCATACCCTTCCACAAGATTTGTATTGGTGTGTTATTGGCACCTTATATCAAAATCACACTTGTTAGAAATGCAATGCCACAAAATCATTTCTGTTTGTTAAAAAATATTTTCATGTTTGATATAATTGTGAATAAATAGTTGGTGTTCAATAATTAATATTAATTGTGAATAATTAAATAGTTTAAAATTCAAGCCTTACTGGATTTACTCAACATTAAATTCATCCAGTGGAATATTTGTGTCAAACACATTGTTATTGATGAAGCCATTGTTACATATATTGACTGGTCTTCATTGAATCAATTCATTTAGTGTCATAGCAAGGTCAGCACAGATGCCAGTGAAATACTTGTACCAGTCAGCCAAAGACCTGCAACAAGTGTTTCCTACCATTCCATCAATTCTGTTGTTTGTTTGTCCTTACTAGTGGATACATATATATTATAGATATATATATACTCTATGGTATTCTCCCAAGTTATATGTTGACATTTTGATAAATATTTTACAATATTATGCTACCAGAAACTCCTAATTTTATTTATCATCAAAATGGTTAGAATACTGAAAAATTTGAATATAAAAATTTGAAAGCAATAGTATTCAAACAAAAATATATACATGTATAATTTGGTATTATATGAGATCGCCCCGCTTATACCTTTCCAATATAGTTACAGTTTCCAAATTATGTATTTCTCTCTTGTGGTTTGACACCTAGCCAATTTGGTTAGGTCTCAAGATTTTCAAAAAATTCTGTAAAAACCACAAACTATTAAATATACTCATTTTTATTTTTTGTTATTTCACTAAAAATGACCTGCACAGTGATGAGAAACGAAGTATTAATTTTATACACCCTAAACTGGAGTGCAATATATATACAAAGCGCAACATTCTATAAGTGAGCCATTTTTTACCTACACAGAATGACCTGCTTCATTCATACTATGTATTTATTATAAACATTTGTTCCATATTACAATGTGTTCAGAACAGGTATGATTATCTTATTCATAATGCATGGTTGGATGTATTGTCAACCAATTATTTAAAAAGAACTTGGCTGAGTATCTGGAGGATAAATATTGAACCAACTTCATAAAACTTTGTTCTTGTTCCTTAGATATTGTGAGCAGAGAAATATTAACCCTTCCTATAAAGGGGATCAGTTTGTTCTTAATCTACATTTTTTACATATTCAGCAGCTAGTTGGAAGTTATCACAATTGTTTATTATGACATAGTTCATATTGAAGAATGTGAGCTCAAGATGGCTTATTCTTAAGTCAGCCATTTTCCAAATATTGTACCAATGGTGAATCTCAAGCTATATTTACATTTTTGTTAACTGTGAAAATCGTTTAGAAGAAAATACAGAAAGGATTGTCAAATTGTTTAAGAGGATATGTATGACATGTGCCTAATTATCAGTTGTGACTTTTGTTGTATAATATTTTAAAAATCCGGTTTTAACAGCAAAAAAGATAACCGATGATGCATATGTTCTATTCCACTATTACCAACCTACAAGTTACCCGACAATTAAAGCCTGCTGCTAAACTAGAAAAATCTTGATGTCAGCAAAAAGGAGTCACAAAAAGTTAAGTTGAGATTGGGACAAAGAAAGATAAAATGAAACATTTTGTTGTAATTTACTGTGCTGTGTTTCAATGAAAAAAGTAGATTTCAGTTATAAAGAAATTGATTTCAGATATGCTGGACTTCAGACAATTTGAAAGTGTAAATAATTTCAAGTTTAGATTCAAAAGGCATAATCATCATTAGAAATGGGCTTACAGAGGAAGAGAGTTCTTAAGAAGGGGGGGGGGTGAAATTGATTAAATAAATAATTAAGAAGGCAAACCAGGCATGATCTATTGGCCCATGGTATTTTGGCACACATGTTAATTTAATACGTTGCTTTTTTATTATTATATGTAATATTTACTTCAACACAAAATGTTAATCTTTATACAAAAATCCATAAAAAATATATTTGTTGACTGATAAGAAGAACAGTGGTTAGTGTACCCTGCCCTCAAATGATCTTGTTGGGGATTGGATTCACACATTAGTTAATATTTATGTTTCTTTAATCAGGAAGAAATTTAATTTCTTTTTGAAATTATGCAAGTATTTGTAAAATGATAATGTTTTCAAGCATGATTATATTTTTAGAAATTTTAGGTTTTTTGACCATATTTCCAACTTTACAAGTTTTACTTATATAAGATAGTTATATCACAAATTGCTATTTTTCTGAAACTGGAAAAGTAATTTTAAATTACAAATCTAGTAAGGTAAAGAAATTTGATTCTATATAGCGTAATTACATTTCAGACAATAAAAGCACATTTTATTTAATTTAATTTTCAAGATTTTCAAGACTTTATACATACACACCTTATAATACAATAAGTTGTTGCAAGTATTCAATGTCTTTTTTACCTTTGTACGTTGTTATAAATACCGATTTACACATGATACTTGTTTTTATTTTCTGCCTTAAGTACATATAGCTATCATAAATTATAAAATTACCTCTAGGGTTCATACACAGTCTTAAAAAAGCTTGAAGTCTATTTGAATTTTTTAAAGATTCCAGAACCATGCTATTATATTTAATAATTGATGAACATTTCCTCTCATTAAAAATAGAGTGTAATTCAGACTATTTTATATAATAAAATGCATGGTGTCTGCAGTCTGTAAAAATAAGGTATGCAAATGAAAAGGGGTAGGGTTCATTAAGGCTCAAAAAATATTGCAGCTTTGTGGCAATTGACTTTGAAATTGCTTGCTTTCCTTGCAACTATGTTTTCTGAAATTTTCATCAATTATAAAATAATTCACATGCTGGACAGCATTATTTTCATATAATTAAATCATTTTAAATATGTATTTATTTTTATTATTTAACACACTTCCACATTTCAAATTTATTATATTTATCAAATCGGGTAGTTTTTAAATCAACGAAAAAATTCGCATTTATCCTCTAAAGAAATTGAAATGAATATAAAATATGATAAAAATAGGAATTATCTAATCATGTAATAATATAGCTGTGATTTTCGACCTTTTTATATTTAGCAAATCAATTGTGATATAAACCATTTTTTATTCGTCTTGTTTTTAGGCTGTTCAAAAACATTCTCTGCACACATTGATGTTTAGATCATTAAAACGTACTCATGATCTCTTTCTATCTGAACAAGGAAATCTTCCAAATGAAAATGAAAAATTGTAAGTTAACAATGTTCATCTACATATTATGTAACTGTTTTCTTTTTATAACATTTTTTTGATTAAATAGGGTTAAATAATAGCTAAACCCTGTATTTATTTTGTTTCAATATAATTTCGGTGTTACACATTTCTTCTCAATTATTTTCAGTATATCTGACACTATTTTAAATACCAAAGCCAGAGATCAGTACGGATCAGTATTGAACATGCCTTCAGACCGACCAGGAAGAACAGTTCAGAAACGTATGCACCTACCTTTTGCTTTTACTACTATATTAACTTGTTACATATATTGTTATCCTATCACATTCCATATAATATTCAGAAAATGCATTGTAAAAAAAAGATTTCCATTTTTTTGTACTTTAGATCTAACAGGATCCGATAATCAGATGGTCCCAGTTTCCGAGCGCTCCAAGGAGTCGAAGTATGCTGCTACCTTTTGAATAAACAATTTGTTAACTTGCATTATGTTCAAATAATTCTATTTGTTTATTTCAGACTGGTTGGAGAAGATAGCGGTGGGTCAATGATTACAATAGGAAACGAAAAGATGATAATTCCACGTAAAGCTGTTACTATGCCTAAACCCAACTGGCATCCACCGTGGAAGCTTTTCCGGGTATTTAATAGATTTTGTTTTTCTTAATATGTACTGCTAATCCAGTCTATACTATTTAACGTTTATAACATATTTCAGGTAATATCTGGACACACTGGGTGGGTTCGTTGTGTAAACTTTGATCCAACAAATGAATTTTTTGTCACAGGAGCTTCAGATCGAATGATAAAGGTGAATTTTATCATATATTTAACTATAAAAATAGTCATCTAATTAAAAACATATCTTTTTGATATTTATTTGTATAGATTTGGGATCTTGCATCTGGTAAACTTAAGCTTTCTCTAACTGGACATATTAGCACAGTTCGTGGAGTGGTTGTTAGTGCCCGCCAGCCATACCTATTTTCTTGTGGTGAAGATAAGACTGTCCGGTGTTGGGATTTGGAACAGAACAAAGTAACTATCAGTTATATTACTATGATTAATTAACAAATTGAACCAATTTTTTCCAAATGCAGATAAAATTGCATTTTGTTAAACAAACTAAATCGAAATTATTGAGATTATTTTATGTTTGTGTTCTTTTTTTTTCTTTACTACTTATTATAATTCTTAGTAGTATATAATATTTTAGTGGTATAAATAAATATTATAATTGTGTTTTTGTAGGTCGTTCGACATTACCACGGCCACATGTCTGCAGTATATGGTATCGACCTGCACCCTACAATTGACGTCCTGGTCACATGTGGTCGTGACGCAACTGCCCGTGTCTGGGACATGCGAACGAAGGTCAATGTGCATGTCCTTACAGGTCATTCAAATACAGTCGCTACTGTCAAATGCCGAGATAGTGATCCTCAGGTATGATACGGACTAGATTGTCTTCCTCTATTTTTGAAATTATTAATGAATATATTATTATGATTTTGTTTATCAATAAGACAGAATCTAATTAATTATATAATTTCTAATATTCACAACACTACAATTATTTTATCACATATATGATAAGTTGATTGATGATTACATATTGTGTTCATTAATACTTATAACAAAGAAGATCAAATTCATTTTCATTCCTTTATATTTTACCACTTGTACTGTATTGTTATCAGTAGTAGGAGAAGGATATCTCCAGTACAAATTCGACCTGACCTTGTTTAGATTTCGACCAATCATCATCGAGCAATAAATTCGACCTTGACCTAGATAGCGCTCTCTACCAATCAGTGTCAAACAATATTTGTTTATGTGAGATTTTCCTTTTCGAATTTGAAAATCGTTCCATTTGGTGGAGAGTCATAATTGAAACCTGTGACATTGGCCGACTAGACAGTCTGTGAACTTGCACCTATCTCATACTACAATTTATGATTTTCAAAACCGAAATTCAATCCGAAACCAACCTGTTATGACGCGCTCACATAAATCAATGATTTTCGGAACCAAAACTGAAACCGAATATTGTTCGACGCTGATTAGTAGAGAGCGGCATCTAGGTCAAGGTCGAATCTGTATTGGAGATAGCCTTTTGCATCTGTTATCGAGTGTATTAATATTAAATCTGTAGGGCAAATGTTACATAAGTCAGTTTCCTATCTATTTAAAGTTTCGACATGTTTATTATTAATTTCGGGTATAATTAGTGTACTTATTTTTTGTGTTATAATATTTCTTTTAAATGCGTTTAAAGGGATCTGACTCTTCAACTTCTAGCTTTTCTTGATATGACAACTTGCTAAATTTTAATATTAATCAATTTATTATTATATTTTATTGGATACCTATACAGATTTATTGATCACAGTGCTTCTTTTAATAATAATTATTACAAACATCTGTAAATGTTCGTAAAATAATTTTGTTTTCAATAAATTTATTCCAAAATGTATAGATAGGTCAGAAATATATAAAACATTAGTAAAAACATCTAATAGATAGAAGCAACCAAATTTCATTTTTTTGCAATAACTTCTTGGTCATGAAATCTATCGATAGTTATACATTTTTTAATGATACTACTTATTTAAAATATCAATAAGTAGTATAAAGAAGTTGTTATATTATATTTTTTATATGAGTTTCATTTACTATTTGTTCACGATTGAGAATTTCATCTTTATTTACAATAAATCAATATTTTTTTTAATAAATAAAATTATTTTACGAACGTAAAGTACAAATTTACCCAAATATCAATCATGTTTGGGTGCGGTTACTTGTTGTTAATGAAAGGATTTGTTGAGAATCTAACATATCGGAAAATTATTAAAATTAAAATATGTCTCAAACATTTGTTTAAATGGACAAGATAAATCTTTATTTAATAATCTATAACAAAGTGTGTATAAGTATCATGTATAGATCAGATATTAACATTTTGAACTTAACTAATAGTTTTTAGTGTAATTGACATTTCTCGTATATATTTTGCCGATAGTCCAGATATATTAACACAATTTTTAAAGAATTATGTAAAAATATATCAATGTCTTTGTAATTTGAAAAGTTCCTTGTTATAAATAAAATTTCAAAATAGATCAAATACTGTGTTCTAGCATTTTTGTGCTCTCGAATAATGATTTTATATCATCAAAATGTTATTATGGCCCTTGGCTTTGCTTTATCTTTGCAACTTGAATCATTTGTCCAAAATTATATCCATTTTAGTAGAGTATTGGTATGTATGGAGTGAATATAATATATTTATATTTTGTATGCACCTTTTAACATATACTACGCAATAACTATCTATTTATCGTCTCATTTTCAAGAATTGTCCAAATACCAGTGATTCTCATATTTCTCAGCAGGTCTCAGTATATAATACAGATACCTAATGACAAAGTAGGCAGGTACCTGTGCAAATTCACTCCATATCTGTTTTATACCAGACATGCAAGGCTATTTTATAAATAGTTTGTGTTGTTAAACTATACAAAGTATACCCTAAAATATTTGCATTTCTAACACTGCAGAGTCAAATTTAATCTTCCGCACTTATATATTGAGTTTGGATATACAAATTTTAAATTGAGTTTTTATTTTGTAGTTTAGTATCAAAATTGTTTAACTCTCATTTCAATGGAATGCGGGGGTTGTAATTTATAAATTTTCATTCCTGAAAACATTGTAACCTTTAATAGCTTCTACTTTTAAAAATTGTACGTTTATTTTTATAATAGCTTAAGGAGACATTGCTAAATCGTTTATAATTAATCTTTTATTTGTATAATATAAGAATAAGAATACCACCAAGTCAAAAATTGGGGGAAGATATCGATTTTAATTGTGCAATTGTTGAATTGGAAAAATCTGGAATTTGTTTGATTTTAGGAAAAGTCAGAAAAGGGTTTTATCTTTGTACATTACCTTGAATATTATATAATAGAATTTCCCACTTTCTTCATTTAGGAAAAAATGTACTGTCTATTTTATTAAAATGCAAATTGGTTCACATTTTCCCCGCGTTGAAATTACTTTAATAAACATTATCAATTGATTAATTAAGTTTGCCCAAATAAGAATCCTTGTCTAGAATATATTATTTAGCAGCAGAATAGAACGCTCATGAAAGTAAGAAACTTAAATTCATAAAAAACCATTTTTTTATGAAGAAAAAATGTTTATATTATAAATGAGATAAATGCTTCAACTGTTTATGCATAATTCGCGTACATATGCTTCAGTAGCGGGGTGATCTCACAGTAGCAATCTTTCACAATCGGTTACTCAAAGACGACCTTCAAAAGATAACCCATTCAATTTAAATATTAACGAAAAAGAAATATTGTAAAAATCATTTTGTAGATATGTATTAGATACAGGGTGCATACCGTCCTTCAATGTCATTAAATGTCCTGACTTGAGAAAAATTGTATCCCAAATCCTTTAGATACTTTTTTGCATTGTTACCATCATTATACATTCTTACAAATTCTCTGCTTTGCAATACATATGCATACATAATAATACATAACATAATATTGACATTCTGGTAAGACTATTCATTGTAAATTAAGAAACATGCAGACTGGTTCCGTGAGTCAATATCCAATATCATGTGTCAAAATAGGATTTTCCAATAAAGTTTATTTTTTAATTAAAACAATTACTGCAAAGTGTTATATATTATTTAATGCATTCTTAGCATTAAATTCCTAAATTTGCTGGAAATTTTCTGAAATTTAATTTTTCAAATGTGTATCAACCCTGTAGATATTAAAAGATAATCTGAGATGATTGAGAGATAATAATGGAGATTTACATTGGTTTATTATTAGAAATTGTGACACCTGTTTCAAGTAGAAGCTTATAGGATGATTATTGAATACATTTTATAATTTTTTGTTTGGTTGTTTTGTATTTGGTACTAAATAAATAAAATTATCCAAACTGATGTTTCATTAAATATAATATGTTAACGCACGCTATTTATTGATTCTTACAATTACTCGCATTTATACGATTGTGCAACTACATATCATATACAAATATTGGATTATGTACCTCAAAAAGCCTTTTGTGCCATCCGTGATGTACCGCAGTCTACAAGTATAGTTCACAAATCTAGTTAAAAGCTCCAGTTGGTACTCACCTTATTGTACAAGTTATGGACATTCGAGTGTAGGTACAGTATTGATGATTAAACTTGGTGGGGATAGAGAGCAACTCCATGACATTCCAAGTTCAAAAGACTTGTTGATCAGAAAATCATGAAGGGCCCTCCGTTCGCACTCAAGTAGTGTGGATGCTTTAAGTAATAATTGCACGAGTTTGTTCTTCTCCCAACATTTACCGCTGCATTACTCAACTTCTCTGATATTTTGCCTCATGAAGAATCATTTTATAATCAAAGTTTAAATATTCTTATCTGAAAAAAACGATGCAGCCTGGCAAACCTGGAGTGCTATATCTATTTGGTAAAGTGGTTTTGGTGGGTGGTTGAAGCCAAATACTTCAGTTACTCAGCTCCGTACCAACTACACTGGCTGACAGACGTCGTTGAGAGATTTGGGGTTTACACCGCTTGTGCTTGTCTTAAATACTACATCCTGTCGCCTCACCTCTGCACAGCACAGATAAACATGCTCTCTTGTTGTTCTCTGCGCACTCTACACTGCCTCTCTCTCTCTCTCTCTCTCTTGTTCGACGTGCCGAGTCAAATAAACACACGCAATAGAGTTCGGTGGAGAAGCGGTGGGAGGGGCGCTGGTATGATTGGCTCGCTAGCTCGACCTAACCTTGTATCAATCTGTGATGCGAAATTAGAGTCAACTTACACATCTCTCTTTCTGCTTTACCTTCACTTTTCCTTTTTGAGAAGTTTTAAAAATGAATGTGTTACCACCACACCCTGTTTTAAAACTCACGTCGTGGTAACGGTTATAATGCTATAATTCGTTCCCAAGAAAAATCAGTGGTGGTCGATCCTTGGGCTTTGCGCTGTTGCTTCTGTATTGGGGTTCTATTATAGTTGTTCCTATTTGTAGCAATTTGTTGTTTCCGGTGGGTTTTTACTTTGTTTAGGAAAGGAAAGTTTGACCTCTTATAGTTTAGAGGAAACAGATTGTGAAATTCGATTGTGCTATCTCGTATATAGACATCGATTTTCTACCTGCAAGTATTCTGTTCATAATTTCATGAAATCAGGTATTTATATATATATATATAGTCTTTTTTAGACAAAAATAACAAACGCAGCCTAGATTTTTTCTGTAGATCAACATATATTTAACAACATTATTTGGTTGCCTTTAATAATGTTGGTGTATAAACAGGCAGATACTTAGGCTCTACCTCGACCTGAAATAACGTTGCATTTCTCTGTCTTGTTATACAAGCGTAGTTTGATATGCTAAGTTGGTCTTAGGTTTCACTTGTGTCATTGGTCTCATTGTCACTATATAGTCTCATTGTATCTAATTAATATCACACAGTCTGATGTCTCAGTATCACGTTTAGAATTCCATTTGGTTCTATTTTTTTGATACCTTTCGTTTTCGGTTTAGTGTACAAAGCATTCATTTATATGGCTATAATAATTATTGAGTTACATCTCTAGTCTATGTGAATATAATTATCATGCTAATTTAATTGTCTTCAAGGTATTCATAGACCCGCACTTGATTAATCCGATTTCACAATGAAACTATCTTTATTTACTTTATGTAAAGCCTCTTATTAGCATTCTTGAATTCATTATAACGTTTGTCTGTGTCTTCGGTATTAGAGTTCACTGAATACCTAATTTTCGACTACTTAGCTAATACTTAACGAAACTCGAATTACATAAAAGGCAGATATTTTATTAATTTCCAGCCATAGAGACTAAATACCAATGTATTACATTATTTAATTAAGGTCCGAATTCTCGGCTAATTGCCATTCTATATTTTATCTATTTATTAAACCAACGTCGTTTTCGGTAATAATTTTTCAGTCAAATCAGATATTTTTCTTTGTTCAGTTACACAGGAAACAAAGTTTGCTTTATTATGTCCAGAAAACGTTTTAAGCTATAACCGCCTTTGGTAACATTATTTTGTGTATTTTGAAAGTGGATATTTTCTTATCGAAATGATGCGACCTTTGTACAATTCAATGAACTGAAGCATATCTTTTTTAATCCGACTGAATACTATAAGTATGAGATCATAGTATCAACATATGCTGCCTTATGTTTTGTCGTTTTATTTTTCACTGGTGGGTTATAATTTATTACAGATATTATTTATTTATATATGCCAAGAAAGTTTCATCTAATTTGTGCGGGTAACTTGATCTTATCTCCCTCTCTGACGTAAAAGCTTGGAATAACAAGTGACAGGTCTTGGGCGGCCCGGTATAACATGCATACAACTATTGCACCGATCCCAAATATGTTAGTCTCTACATTTATGTCCCTATATACCACTGGCGCCTAATAGTTTAACTTTTTTATTTATTTTTGTTTGAATTGAGTGGAGCTATGATTTATTCAGACATATTATGAATACATCATTGTTAAAAGTATTTGAGACTAATTATGTAATGATCATGGTGTACTTTTTTATTAAGGTAAATTGGTTTTGACTTTTTAATTTGAAGGCTAACATGGAATTCTATGTTAGATAGAGATATCATATAAGATAAGAAACTAATTTTAATGGGTATTTAATTCTTTGGTTTAAAATATTTTTTGTAGTATTGGAATTCAAAATGGATAAAGAAAATATTACTTTACATCAAATACAGGGATTTGATAAAGATTCTCGTGCCATAATAAGGTCATCCCTGACATTTATCTTGTAATTTTCTCATGTGTAATATTTATAATAATGGTGGTATAGCGATCTACAGTTTGTTCTTGAGTTGCGTAGTTTTATGATCTCCCTGTATAACATAAATAAACTTCAATTCCACGAGAATATACTCTTTTTTCAAAATACGTGATTGATGTGTTTTAGCGGAGAAGTGTTATCTAATGATCGCCCACTTTAAAGGTTATTGCAGATTTTAAAATGAATCATAACAACTTTTTTAATTCCACAAACAAACCTGAAATGGTTGAATCTCTACAATATCGTTATTGTGATAAAGTAGGGACGAACTCTGGTGAATCAATTTTATCTCATGACATGATGTGGGTATTGCAGGATGGGAATGAATAACAGAACAATTATGTATCGAAATAGCAACATAATTTCAGTCATTTACTAAAATGCAATCCTTTTTACCAGGTTGAGTCTTGTTAATAACTTTTATAGATTGACAAAATTGTTTATATTTAACTACATAATTGGTCATGTTGCTGACAATGAGACAAATAATATAAAATATTAAAACAATTGGATTCAGTGCAACGAAAAAATAGCTTAATCGATCAAAAGAATGTTATTTTTGTACGAACCCTGTTTATAATTATTTAAAAATCCTGATTTGAATCTGAGATTTACTGAATTTTTAATAAAGGTTGCCTTTTTATATTAATTTATTTCTAATTTATAAATTGTTTATAATTATATATTTTTAACTTTTATATAAATATTGGTATTTGACACCTGCAACAAACAAAATAGAATATTCATACTGCCTTATACACATTTTTGTTACATGCTAAACAGAACTAAATAAAAGCAAACATTTATAATGGTATTTTAATCGTAATTTTTAATTCGATGGAACTTTCTGAATACCAATAATTATGTAGGTATAAAAATAAAAGCGATTGAATCCATTGTCAAAAATTATTTCATTTCATTTTGCGCTGTTAACTTCCTCAGGTAATTACTGGATCCCATGATTCCACAATACGGCTTTGGGATCTGGCTGCCGGAAAAACAATGGCCTGTCTTACCAACCACAAAAAGAGTGTTCGAGCCATCGCTTTGCACCCAAATCTGTAAGTTAAATAAAGACCTCTCATAACTTTTTCTTTTATATATTTCTTAAAATTTATCTATAACAAAACTGGAAGTTTAGTTATTCATTTTTGGAGTACTATTGGGAGCTATTAATTATATATCAGATATTGTTAAATATACATTAAAACTATCGATTGAATAAATATAATAATAAATCTTTTACGAGTGGGATTTTGTCATGGGCTGTCATTTATATGTGCAGTTTAGTTTTGTTTGGCTGTTTACTTGATGTCGTGGTTCACTTTCCAGAAATGCCTTCGTATCGGCGTCCCCCGATAACATTAAGCAATGGAAACTGCCCGACGGGAACTTTCAACAGAACATGTCGGGTCACAACGCCATTCTCAACGCCATCGCAATGAACGAGGATAACGTCGTCGTTAGCGGAGGTGAGTGTTGCCAACTCTTGCCAGGAATGAAACCTCTTTTGAGTCATGCTAAGTACCTACAGTTATGTTGTGCAATCGATCTGTATGGAAATGCCTTCGTACAGTTATCTCGACTCGTTAAGTAAACACTGGGGGTGTTTTGTGTCACAGATAATTTAAAGCAATACGTTTTATTATTCGTATTTTTAGATAAAATAAACCAAAGTTCGCATTTTTTAAATACAAAATACAGTTAATAGTGATTTGTATCGCTATAAAATGTGTTAAAGATCTTTTACTTATTGGCCGCGTTGTCTATAAAAGATTTAACCTTAAAGTGATTTTGTGATAATCATTAAGACACAGTATTTACAGTTATTCACTCATGTTCCCCTTAAGCGGACAACGGGTCCGTACATTTCTGGGACTGGAAATCAGGATACAATTTTCAGAGGATTCAGACAACCCCTCAGCCGGGCAGTATCGACTCAGAAGCCGGAATCTTCGCTCTCTGTTTCGACAAAAGCGGCTCCCGTCTTGTCACTGGAGAAGCGGATAAGACAATCAAGATCTACAAAGAAGATGATTCTGCTGTAAGTGTTGAAGAATATTATTTAATGTAGAGGCTGTATTAGAGAGCATCCACTATTTTTTCTTTTGTATATATTTTTTAAACAAATTCCAATTTGATTTTATCATAACCAATACAAATATACAATACACACCAAATACAATTATTTAAAGAAAAAATGCTATTTGAGCAAACATTTCGTCCTGGGCAGATTGTTTTAAGTTTTTTTTAAATTGTGAAATTCGTCACGAATTGGCGTTTTATATTCAAGTTTGGTTTTTATTGTATTTTATTAAAAGTATCGGTTTATTATTTTTATATCTTACTTTTATTGTACATTTTATTTGTTTGTGTCCATCTGACACGCTCCATCATAACCCTTTTTGAAAGCATTGCGCAGCTTTATTTTATTATATTTAACTCGTTCGTATCTAAATGATTCGTCAACCCCTAGTATATATCTCCAAGGCCTAAGTATACGTATTTTCACATCCAATCAATACTCATAATATTAATATACAGAGTTCTTTGTTTATGATAATCTATTTTTCTAGTTATTTCACGGATTAAAGTCCACTCGCGTATTATACTAATCTTTCGTCACTGTACCAGTTCTATCCAACATCTCGGTGTTACAGTGGAGCTACTTTTATACAACAATAATGTGAGAAAATCTAATGAATCTGCACATGCTGGTTGGATTGCGTAGATGTGTGATTCATTAGGAGGATGTCCGCACATGTAAAATTATTTATGTTATGTTTTATCAAAATGGTGGCAATAAATAGTCCACTATGACATCAATTTTAGAACAGTTTTCTCTGTTATCTGATTATTATATTGACTCGAATTTTGTAATTATATTTTGGAAATTTCAAAGTGTGTTAAAATTTGCTTGTTATATCCAAGCTTAAAGTTTTTATAAAAAGTTTGGCTGGATTTATTCATTTGCTTGTTATAAGCAACTTCTTGTTATAAGTGGATTATAATGTAATATTAATTTCGGTTTTATAAATATACATGATATCCATACTACTGTTTGATCATAAGTAGTGAACTATTAATGTCTTTATTTTTATTCACTCAAAACTTTATTATTATTTAATATCGATTAACTATTTATCATATTAATACTCAACATGATTCAATTCTTCAAATTTTCCCACTATTTCAGGTTTTTATTATAATATGTAAAGGAAACGTTTGGTTTAGGTCGCGTAAAAAATCATATCTAATAAGGCTGATTTCCATTATCGTCAAAACAAATTCACAGCTCCGTAAATTACAATATAATGTTTAACCTATTGTAGAATGAGCGTCATCCAAATTTGACTCTCACATATTTCCATATTTTATATGTACCGACATAATATGTTTGATTGATAAATTGCTATATATATATATATAATTACTTTAGAATATTCTAATTTTATGATCGAATTATTTATTTAAAAATTCAAACTTATTATTCCTTTTTATAATATAGTAATACTTTTTATAACTATATATTTATTAAAATGTATAACAAAATTTCTTATTGAATATTTCAGACCGAAGAATCCCACCCATTGAATTGGCGACCAAATATTCTGAAGAAAGCCAAGTACTAATAGTTGGATTTTATCCGGAATTAAACACTTCAATTTTTGCATATATTATCATACACATTGTGTTTTTCATTAAATGTATAAATTATATAATTGTTTATAGTATAAAGTTAATTTATTGTATCTTTTCATATATTTCCTTTCAATAAATTTTACTATAATTGTTATTTGTGTTAATTAATTTGAATCTTTCTTGATTAGATGTAAAGTTTTATTTTTTTAAATATTAAATATATGGCTTTGGCTTAAGAAATAAATTTGTTCAATGCCATAGATCTTGTGAAGAATTTCATTGTTCTGAAATTCATTGAATCGTTAGTTTAAAGTATTAAATCAAGTTCCTACTGATACTTATCATAAAAAATCTTCATATGGAATTTAGGTCGGTCCAAAGATATTAGATTATGGTGTCTTATTATATCTTTGGGTCGGTCCTTGTCGGTATAGATAAAAAAAAATATCTAGATTAATAATAACAAAAATTTACAGAAAATTAAGCAAACTTAAATACGATATCATTCCGTTCGCAAACTCTTAATTTGTATAGCTTCTTAATATTTACATAAGAATTCAATTATTTAAGGTTACGAATAATCAGTCAGTTCGTACAAAACAATTACACGTTATACTAACTTATTTTACGAAAAATGTAAAAAGCAGTAGTAGTTTATGAGTCAATTATTTGTTGCCTACAAAACTTGACGTGGACGAATATAAACTTATGTGAAATAATTATGGCAGAGTGAAGTATGTATTATAAGAATAAAAACATATCTTATATTTGACTGTAATATTATTATACAATTTATGTTTATTGTATTATTCAAAATGAAACCAGCATTTTATGGAATATAACTATTTTTCAATAGATTTGTTTGGTACATTCGGCTCCTCGGGAGTTTTACAGCATAGATCTTTTACTGAATAATTTACCAAAAATGATAACCCGTAGGTATCATGCAGGTACTATCAGGCCTTGGACTTTAAATTTCATTGGACATTGGGCCCCAAACCTTATCGGACACATTGGGCGCCAATTATCACCAAAATATATATCACCTTATATAGCTAGCTTTCCATCGTATATAAAATACTTAATTGTTTATATAGTTTATTTCAAAAAAATGGTCACAAAACGATTTTTTAGACCTGGACGGCCACTTACTTAGTTACCCTCACAATCCGGCGATATTTATTAATAATACTTATTTTGTGTCCATTAAAGTAATTTTAAATTTAATCGTTTTTTCATAATTCTTTTTCGTATCTTTTAATTAGCTAATTAAATAAAAATATTAAATACCGCGTATTATATTTTTAGTTGTGTTTGTTAAACATTTATTTATAAATATAGTTTCTCATGACATAAGGTTGTTTCCAAACAACCTTATGGAAATATTTTATTGCCCGTAAAAGTTGTTACTATGCTCGTGAGTTGTAGGGTCTTGAACAGCAGTAAAAGTCTTATATTGTATCAGGGCCGGCGACATGATTTTGAAAGTGGGGGGGCCATCCTAAAAAGTGGAGGGGCTCAGCTTATATATTATATGTC
>JAUZNC010058438.1:0-11318 GCA_034780395.1 Vannuccia rotundouncinata | reverse complement strand
GGTTCCCAAATTGTACTAAAAAATGCCTCTAGAACCTTTATACAGGGCCATTTTCCAGAAATCCCACTAGTCTAAATGTTTCAATCCAGCAATTGATGTTTAAAGATTACTAGGAGTTTGTATAAATTGCATTTTAATTAATAAGAATATTTTTAAACAATTTTCCATATTCAAAATATTTTCTTTGATTTCTAAGTGATCATAGATTAACTTCGACATACGGCAGTACTTTTGTGCGGTGACCAATTTAAGGCCTCCTCCACTCCAAGACATAGTAAATTGTGTAAAATCATTAAACAATTTATCAACTTTAATAACTTTAAATGTTTTATTACATGTAAAACTATATTGATATCTTTTTTCTTTAGAAGAGGGCACACATCTTTTATTTTGGTTTTTTCTTATCAGCAGACATTGATTGATAGATACTAACCTGTAGAATAATACCACAATACTCCTTATCATTATATTCACCAATAACTAGTTTCGGCCAGCAACTCTCTAATGATAACTGGAACTGTTCTTTGCTGAGAGTCACTGTTCTCTTTTCCCTAATGGCAAATGTCTTGTCCTCTGGGTAGTAAATTAGGATGTAATTAATTTGTGAGAACATAGTCTGAAGGCAAAAGGGAATAAAAATTATCTATCAGAGTGTTTATTGAGAATCTAGGAGATTATTAGATTTTTTTCCAGGAGACAATTTTTTTAATATCTACAAAATCAAAATACAAAAGAGTAGTACTGTTTTTAAAATATATTCTGAATTTCCACTGAGATATTTCAAACGAATATGATTATTGGCCGCCAAAAAATTGCACTTATTATCCAATAAGAGTTAAGGCTGTTTATACTTTAGTTTTTTAGTTTTATACTTAATTTGTTTTCCAACATTAAGATTCATTTTTCATCATCTCTATAGAATAGCTTGTAGGCATATGCACCACTTGCTACATGAAGAGAGCACATATCATTTTTTAACAGATCACTGGTATACTTTTGCTGAAATGAAAAGCTTTTGTTAATTGTAAAAAAAATAATATATGGGTCCTTCAGCAAATTAGCAGCCTTACAATGGCCCAAGAATACAGATGTCAGATATTCTGAACATACAATACCAGTGGAATCTTCGAAATTTCTTATCCACACATCAGTCTAATGAAATTAAAAGTAAACTTAAAACTAAAATTTATTAAAAGAATTAATGCACAAGACAATAATATCAAATCAAATAAAGAGGATTTATAGTCTACAGAAGAATATAAATATATTATTCAAACATAAAAATAAGTAGAAACTGTTTTTTAAAAGTGACGTATTAATAGACAATATGTATATTTCAAACACTGAATACAAAAGCCAGTTGTATCAAACATTTGCAAGATATTATTTCTACTATCAGAATACATTGCACAATACTTAACAAATTAATGATCAACATCAATGCAATAATGTGAGACAAAAATAGTAAGACTATAAAAAAAACATTATTAACAGTAGATCACTATCACACAAAAAACTAATATGTGCTTAAAAATCATAAATGTCCTATTTTTTAATAATTAAATAGCTTGAAGTGCTAAAATAATAATATTAAATAATTTAGAACTATTGAGTCTCTAAAAACCTTATTATCAAAATATGTATTATGGAAGATATAAAAATATGTACCAAAAACAATTATAATAATTACTAAAATAAAAACAGCAATATAATATAAACAATATCAAAGTAATTGAAAGGTTAAATCAAAGTAAAAGACAATCCCAGCTTCCCCATTAAATTCTACTAAGTTTCAACATTTTTCTATTGGTGAAATATCTAATCAGTAATTTATACACTCAAGTCACACTAGTTACACAATGTCAGTAAATCAAATGCATGTAGTTAGTAATAGTTCATCACCATAGACCACAAAATGTAAATACTAGCAAGAGTCATGGAAAGAATCTACTGTTTAGACTGTGAACAAGCAAATGGAATGATGATGTAATTAGTGTTGTTATAAACAACAATACATTTTGACAAAGCTACTACATGATATAAATATACATGTGTCATGGAGTAGTGCCCAATCCCTAATACAGCTGAAGAATGAGGATAGTCATATAAACTGGATAGAAATTTCAACAAATGACCACAGACATGAGTCTCACCATTTTCTGAATGCACAGCATCTACAAATATGGCAAATTAACACCATTAGTGTGAACTACAACACAGTTATTGGAGAGTGATTTTGAAAAATACAAAGATCTAGGAGCAGTATTGTTGTATATATGTCGTAGAATGTGAAGGCTATTGACAGTTTCCGATAGTTCATGTGTGCCACTCTTTATGTGTTTTTTGAGAAGAGATAAGTAATTTTCATAAGGAAAGGTCAAATATGTATCTAGTGCTCCAAAACACTGGACATAATCTTGCAAATGTGAGAGACAATGAGCATTGTGTGTATATCCAGACATGCCAAACAGATCTCCAATTTGAAAAAGACCGGGACTGTAATACAGGGTTGGTTTTAACATGTTAGAACCTGCCCCAAATTTGTGTTAGAACCAACCCCACCTAATATTTTGAACGAATTTCGTTAAGTTTAAAATATAAAAACACTTCTGCACTTTAGTTGCAACTCATGAAGAATTTCATGATTCTATGCTTAAACGTTGAATTAAGTCAAATACTACATTATGCATTAATACTCTTCAATAAGGTCGAATCAAGGTCCCCAAGGACATCAACAATAGAAGCGCTACAAGATCCATCATCGATGGAGCTTTCATTTACAACGGATTCATCACTTTCCTCATCAGAGAAGCTGCTCTTTATACTCCTCCTGCGTTTTCTTAATGAAACTTCGTCAGAATCATTGGAGTGCAGTCTGACTGTTGTTGTATTTGTAAGTAAAGTAAAGGCAATGCATGCCGAAGAAAAACTTAATACCTTACTGTGCTGATTTGTGCTGATGATGCACCTTGTGCATTGAAAGAATTTGTTTAGCTCTTTTCTGTGTGTTTCTTTCGTTGTTCTGTTGGTGGCTCAGAAACAGATTTTTCACACCAAAAACAGCTTCGCATTTTGTACATTGGTAGGTTAGCTTAGACCTTTTACTTTTAAATATTTTTGAGTCATGGTGAAACATTTTGTAATGGGCTTTCTTCTCTGCCTTGCTAGTGAAGGATCAGGACAGGCAAACTGTACACATACCAAGACCACTATTAACACTAGAAAGACAGTAAAAATGATTAACCTAGAAATACGAGGTGAGGTCAATTTGACCGCAGTATAATAATCTATATTGAAACATACAATTCAAGATTTTTTTTAATATCAACGAATAATATAAGTAGGTACTAATTATTTTATATTAAAATATTAACTTTAAATAATTTTTTAATTAATTATACTTATATTAAATAAATAGGTGTATGGATATAATAAAATCAGATGTTATTATTGATAATTCAGATAATTAAATAATAATTTAAAATAAAATCTATATAATAACTTGTTGAACATATTATAGAACAGTCATTAATGAATAATATTAATGAAATCATGTTAATATGTAGGTAGTTGTGTGTATACGTGATAGTTAATCAAAGTAAATTATAAAGTCAAGTTATTGGGCACAAGTTGTACATTTGATTTTTTTCATGAATACATTTACCACAAACTGCTTTGTTACAGACTGCACATAAATCAGTTGACTTATTCCTGCATCTGGGTGTGCCACATGTACGACGCCTTGCAGGATTTGCTGCAACAGGAGGGAGAGGTTGAACAAGGGCGAGTCAACTCATGAATCAACTGTTTCATAAAGTTGCGCCTATACTCATCCGAATGTCCATGACCTTTTGATAAATCACATATGCATTAAATTTAATGGCGGTCATGTCAACAACATTGTAAATTAATGCAAGAAGCCATCGTCTAACACCAGATTTTACAGTTGAGAAGCGAGCCATCTGATCTAGTATGTCAATGCCACACTTTGTTTTGTTGTAGAAAAGAACTGTTTTGGGCTTGCGTTTCGGGTGATCTTCATTGATAAGACCATGTTCATGCTAAGTCGACAATAAAAAAACAATCTTACTCTTCTTTGCCTGGTAGCACGTCAAAAGAACTCCGTCATCGTTTTTGTAGAATGATGTTGGGTGTAAGGCTTGTTTCTTTAGCTGAGGTAGTTCTGGCCTTCTCTTGTTCATTGTTCCGACAATTGATATTTTCTTTTGAACTAGTTTGTTGGCCAATTTGAAATTTCTAAAATATGTGCGTAACTGCGTGGCGAACAGTATATATATATATATATATATATATGGTCTATACATATACTTGATAATCGAGTATAATGAATAATTTCTTCGCATTTAAATCTGATTAGTCAGTATGTATTATAGATATATCTCTATCATTAGCTTATTGTATAGAAATAAATGTTATTGCAATTTTATTGCAACTCGTCTTTCTAGGTAAATCATAGTATTCCTACCCAAGCATAATAGATATGTCTAAAAATTGTATCCAATATATCACATATAATAGGAGATAAATATCATAGAAGATCATGGGTTTTCACTTTAATATTATCAAATGACAACACAACAGTACTAAGGCTGTGGTCAATTTGACCGCAGCCGTCTTTCTAGTGTTAACAAATACCGGGTGAAATTCATCAGCATCTTCTTTTCCACCACTATCACATTTTGTCAGAAAGACCTGAAATGAACAGAAAAATGGTTTGTTATCTAAAGCAAAAAAACAATACAGAGCGCCGGTAAATTTTAGTAATAAAGGCTTTATAGTACCAGGATAATTCCATAATAGTGGGCAAAATTTGGCATAACATTCAAAATCTTACTTTCAAGAACATTTTCAAGCTATAAAGTGCCGATTTAGAAAAGGCGGAGAGCTTGCAAGCCATATTTTCACCATAATATCATATGGTGACATGGCTGGCTAGCAACGTTTGTTAAACAACTACTAGTTTTGTATATTTTGTAGAGGTTTCAGGGTCTAACCGACTCTTAATGTTAAAATAAAAAGGATGATAATTTTTATCGCCAAAATGGTAAAAGGTGGTTTGTTCAAACTAAAATATTTAAGTGAAATCACCTTTTGTTGTTAGCTCAACATTCGAAAATGTAACTATTAGTTAGTAAAGAGTTACACTCTAAATCTAATTATGTAAATTTACAAAATATCTGTGCAGCAAAATTTACAAATAGAATCTGTAAAATAACAAATTATTCTGTAAATTTGCTGCACATATTTCATCTGTAAAATATCAAATTATTCTGTAAATTATGCTGCACGTGTTTAATCTTTAAAAAAAAAATTCTGTAAATAATGCTAAACAGATTTAATCTGTGAATTAGCATTTATTTAATCCAATTATCATACGAAAATGTACATGAAATATGCAATCATTTGAAAAAATGGAGATCATAGAATATGTGAACGTTATAAAAAGTTTAACAAATGTCGCATTTATTTACTGCCACTTAGTCATGATGCAAATCTTGATTAAACTGTCACTTTGACTTTACAGCTTATCGATTGACAATATCATTATAAATTATCATCTTTTAGAATATAAGTAGCTAAATATTCAGCAGCTCCACCTCATATTATTTGTTTTATTTTGACTATGTTGCCCATGGATATTCTGTCTTCATACTAGTTATTCTAGTAAATAACACTTTTTTTTCTGAGAGAATTAACCTATGTATTTTTAACCCTAGAAAGACCAATGGGAGGAGGGGGTCGAATTGACCCACACATATTTAAAGAGAAAGGCTCTAGCATGCAGAGCAGTTGGTCGATTGGTCTGAAATTGTCAGTACATGTGAAACTTATTTAGGGCTTTCGATTGATGTATAAAACTAATTTTGTAACCCCCTTTATATTATTATTGATTATCGATTTTTGTCTCCTATAATTAAAACAACATTTCAAATCGTAATTCTAACTCTCAAAGATATTATATTGATTCCAAATTTGGTACACACATTGATATTATGATTACATATTATTATCTTTTATTTTAAATTTATTATTATTATTACATTTACTCTATGATCTGGATCTGATACACTTTGATCTGGATTTAAACTAAAAATAATGATTTTGGTGCACTGAGTAAAATTTGGGTCAAAAATTGTATATGCTTTCTTAAATAGTAATTATACATTGAATTCCAAATTTTCAAAAACATCAGATATTTATTACTACATATGTGTTCTGATCACTCTATTTTATGATCCAGATCACGGTTTGAAATATCTACAAGTCAATTTTTTATATTTTTGATGATCAGATATCACGAAGGATAATATAATAAAACTATATATGGATCTGGCTTATTTGTTTAGAAAGTTATAATGAAAAATCTTTATACTACTTATTGATATTTCAAACAAGTAGTACAATTTAAAAATGTATACCATTCGATAGATTTAATGACCAAGAAGATATTGTAAAAAGAAATTTTTAAATTTGTTTGCATCTATAAAGAGTTAGGGGATGTGGGTTAATTTGACCTCCCACCCCTAGTCTTTGACCTCCCACCTCCCATCACATCTGGTCGTTCTAAGGTTGATGACATCGTCAAATTTTTGTCCATCGAACTTGTTACTAGAGACTTTTGTACAATAGTGAGAGTAGAGAGCAAGAGATAGCTTTATACTTTGACACGTTGAACTAATTATATTATATACTATGAACTATAAACTACTTCATAATGAATCATGCTCAGTTCATGTGTATGAGCCTGTTCTGACATATTTTGAGTCACCGTATTTTTTGCGTAAATCATTTGCATTAGTTCTTCCAAGCTGTATTCAGCTATGAAATATCCAATAACACTCAAGAAAGAGATCACTATCAGTGTATGAAACCCTCTCATTCTGATGATAACATGCTCGAACTCTTGTGCAGCTTTCATAATGTCCATTGCTTTCAGAAAAAAGAAGTTGGTCAAACGTGACAAAGCTTTGTTGATTATGTTTTATTTTGGATTCATCTGATCTTGTACGAAACAGTGATGAATATATTGTACTAAAGTTTGACAAATGGCATGGTTTCTACACAACTGTTCTATACAACTGTTTGATGCCAATAGCATCACTCCATTCCATGAAGGCCATGACAAAATCTTGAATCGATATATTAGCATTGTAGGTTAGCAAGCATGATTTTCATGCAAAGGGTCGATAGTGTGAGACTCAATCCTGGCTTGTTTTTTTTATATATTTTTATTTGATAAATTAATTTGGATTAAAAAATTAATTAAGTATCAATTGAGGGTAATTATAATATGAAAGTTAAAATCCATAATATCAAATGTATATTTCTGTAAAAGTAACAGCTCTAAGTAATATACAGTAATGTTCTCTAACGTCTATGGTATTGAAATAATGCATTTTGTTGACGGAGTGCAGCAGTTGTCAAATGTGAGATCAGGGGTCCAATTTATGGGTTCACCTATTATAGTGAAAAAAGTGACCATGATTCAATTATTTATTATAAATTTAATTATAATTTGTTTAGACATTTATATAATATTTCATAAATTTTAGTTGGATATCAATATTGTGTAGCTCCATATTATTACATAAATGAAATCAAAAGATCCTTTACCTGTATGTGAATATGTTTTCGGATAAAACATTATGTGAAAGTTAAGAAAAGGGCATCTAGGTGATCTTGTCGATGCAGCAAGAATGCATTTAAAAGAGTTCAGTGCAGAAGATAAAATGCAACCTTTTTATACCACACAATTGTTTTTCGCAAAAACTGATAGGGTTTTAAGACTTGGTCTGCAACATCCACGCCTCCCATGTATTGATTGTATTGTTTATTCGTATTGTGGATATTTATAACTTCATATTTGGATGACCTCTTCTGTGACGAATTTTTGGTTGACGTCCAGCATTTCCAACAGTGCTCAGAAGATACACGAGCTTGCTGCGATCGTAGTATTTGCAAATTAGAGTTTCCTGAACTGGAATTTATTGCCCTAACAACAGCTGTGGCACACCTCGATTTGACTTCACAGTACCCGTCATATAGGTTTCCTTGATGCTGAGATTGGTAGCCAGACGCAGACTGAAATACCAGTTATCAATTAAAACGTGGTATTTTTATCCATAAGGTTGCAACGGTAGAGTAGAAAGCATACAATTTTTCCAGAAATGGAAAGATGCCCAGTATCTCGTAAATTTTATTTCATGTACTGATTTACTTTTAAAGTGGTCTTTTTACCAAAGAAACACATGAATCCTGCGCAATATTCCAGTCTGCCTTTAAACGATGGCTTTCATCAATGAAAATGTGGTGAGCTGGAGTGTAGTTGGACCATTAAGACCGCAGTAGATCAGAAAAATAAGCTAGTCGTTCTATTTTCCATTTAGAGTTTAGATTATTTGGATTAGTAAAACGAAAATACATTAGTATTTGGACAAATTCGTCACTACTTAGCGTTGATTTTTCATGAAGCATGGGCACGTTATACAAACTGGGTTTTCTATTGATGCCCGTAAGGAGGAGGGTTGCAAAAAATTGCTTCATTTTCTTTCCATCAACAACCTTCCATTTGCGTTCATGACCAGCTTTTTGATCTGCAGCTATAATTTCTAATTCAGTTTTTTGATTAGTGCAGAAAGCTATGTATGTATGTATGTCCATCTATTTCTAAGTCGGCGGCTCCTTCATAAAGTCCAGCTGCTCCTAAAAACTGTATCATCACTTCTTCGTCCTTCTTATTTTTGATTCTCAAAGCCCCAGTCTATGTTGATATTCTCCTCTTCCTCCGAATCGCTATCTCCAATATCAGACAAAGCTTCTTCTCCACTATCTATTTCGCTTTCTTCATTCACCAACGGAATTGTTAAGTCAACTTCAAAAATATTGCGTATACGAGCAGGAAAAACTATCTCGTCGTTTTCATCGTTTATCTATTATTTTGTATTTTCAATATACAAATTTAGAATTTACAAAAATTCGTTTACCCAATCAAATAAATACAAACATTTTGCGTCTGGCAGTTGAGGCCTCTCGTGCCATATTGGAAAATATGCTCGTTTTCCTTCCAGCAGTTCAACCCCCCATCCATCTTCTTGTGCACTGACTATTGGAATTTGGTTGAGGTGTGATCCACTCCACATTTGAGCCACATAGGCTGCCCTTGAGGCATGAGGACGGAATTCCGCGCGTCATGCTTTTTGGTTTAAGCCCTTTGATTTTGTCTAACTGCTTATTGGAAACAGCACGTGTTTTTGACCATATTCTCTCATAAATGTAGTTTACTGATTTTTTTTGTGTTTTTTGTCATATATCCTACACACAAATTCCTCCAATATAAGCAATGCAGCTGGGTTTGCATTTTGATGTATCATCTTAGACAATGCTTCTTGATATTTCTCGCATTTTAACATAAGTTCAAAAGGTCGCTAGCTTTGAAGTAATAGCCTTAAGATTTATGAATCTTAATGAATTGTTAGTACTTGTTCCTGATTGCATCCAAACAGTGGTATTGACAAACTTCTTTGAATGATGTATTATTAACACAGTATTTTGCGTATCAGATGCCCGAATAGTAATGTTTAAATGTAGTTCTTGGTTTCTTCGACACATGAAAAGAGCATGCAATGCTACTTTTATGTCTGATTCATCGTGGTTGCATACCAGCTCTTCAATTTCTTCAGTTAGCACTTCTCCGTCCTGAACTCATTATCGTACACACGATGTCAAATGGTTGACATAAAAACTACGACTACCAATAATTGTTGCGTATTAGGGTTTTTCCACTCGTTCATAAAGGAGGTAGGAAGATCCCTATTAAAGGTTTTCGATGCTAAGGATTTTTGAAAGTCTGCAGACCGCAGTTGAGAAGCGCCTTGTATGACAGTTTGACTTACACAAGCTCCTCTTCGTAATCTTTTTGAGGCTTTGATTGAAGGTTCACTTTATGCATCAAACAACAAATGAATGCTGTATTGGGATAGTTTCATCACTTAACTCAAAAATACTATTAAAATACCTCCGTATGTTTTTGGCAGAGCTGGCGGCAAAGTGTGTAGTATGAAATTTCTATCTACAATGCAGGCATTATCTACTCGTGGAAATGTCTTAGGTGCAAAACTTTCCAATTTCTTTAGGAGAGCACTTTTGTCGGTTTTTACCATGGTTCCATCACCACTAAACATGGATAAAGGATGAGATATAACTTTTTCCAAGTCGACATTTTGCTGTAAACCAAGAGCAACAAGTCTTCCCAAAAGATTCGAAGTGCATTTTAATGTCTTAATGCGCGGGTTAACAGCTTTTGTATTTCTAATGCATTCGTTTCAAATGTTGTTAATTTGGAGCGTTTTATTGGTTTTTGAAATCACGCAGAATCTTGCTGACAGGTTTCAACAAATATTTTGTGAATAGTAAACACTCCTTAACTGCAGTATCTGCACATTTACCCGTCATGATGTTGAACAACTGGTCGGATTCTTCATCAAATGGGTTACAACTATTTTGAACCTGTTGAATAACTTTTTGTATGTCTGCATTGTCTTTACAAACCCGATTTTTAAGTAATTCGGCCTCAAAAAGTCCTTCCATGTTGCATAATATGCTGGTCAATGTTGCGCGACTTGATTTTGTGATCATAAATCTCATTCTTGCACCAACGTTATTGGTCATTGAAGTAATACCGGTTTGTCTTGAGGCGGAGTCGCAGTTGACTGTTTGTTCGACAGTTAAATCAATCGGAATTCTCGAAAACGATTTATCAGTTCTACGAATTGTGAAGCAACCTGCATTTAGAATATCGCGAAGACCTGGATGAGTGCTGTCTATAGTTAGTAAGTCTAATTGATATTTTGACAGCCATCTTGAATAATTTACGTGATTGACTACAAAATATAAGTCAATAGGTTCGTAAGACAGAAAGTGAATAACTCAACATCATTTGTTCCGATGGAACGTTCAAAGAGGTTGCAATGTTTGACGTAATCAATGTATATAAACCAAAACTGTGCCGTTGCTCCATGTTGCTCCGGAAAAGAGGACAAGAACTTTTTGAAATGCTTACCAGATATTACACCATTTAAAGAACCTGCTGCAAGAACACTACTTTCGGTAAGCATTTCAAAACCTCCTGATTCGCTGATTATCTTGCCCAAGGCTTTATAAAAACACAACTGAATATTAAAGGGACCATACATGACAAATACCATAGAGTAAGGAGTATAAAGTATGAACTCTCAAAATCTTAATAATATATTTACAGAAATTATTTTTTTTGTGTTAAATCATCCTTAAATAATTTA
>JAUZNC010058435.1:0-11319 GCA_034780395.1 Vannuccia rotundouncinata | reverse complement strand
GGATGTCTCTAATTCGATTTACGTTATACAATCAAATATCGATTTATTTTTGTAATCGCTTCTTGTATGTAATGTTAATAATGATAAAACACAATTGGATTAATTTTGAGAACTCGAAAAATAATGAAACATGAAAATTACGTTGTGTTGTTTCATTTGCATGCTAATAAATATTACTTAAACAAATGTGATGTGAATTTAATTTAATTTTAAGTGAACGAAAATAAATTTTAATTATTTTTTAGTTGTCTCCGGTGATATCGTTGTAGCTAACAAAATATAACATTTGAGACCTAGATATATAGATACTGAAATATTTGAAATATAGATACTTTTAGTTATCGTTTCAGGTGTTGATGTTGTTGCTAATTATTTGAACATTTAGAATATATGGAAAAAATCGGAAAATAAATAGAAATCAACAACTGAGAATCAATTGAAAAATGGAAATTACTTTTTGTTGTATTCTCAAACGATGCTGTAGAATCTAATAAAATAAAATAATAAATCCTTTGATTAAATTGTTAGCATGTAACTGAATACTACTTTAAAAAACATTATGTAAATGAAATTACAGGTCAATGGAAATAAATGTTTATTAATTTTAGTGATAACAAATTAGTATGTTTTATATACGTTATAAAAACTATTTTAACATGTAACAAATATGTAATTACTTTTAGTGTCTGGAGTTGATGTTGTTGCTAATAAAAGATGAAAATGATATTTGGAGAAATTGAAAAATACACTTTATTTTTAACTGAGAAACACGTGATACATGTTGTGATATCTTTTTAATAAATATGTTGATACTTTTTTAACATACACTGTGAATTTGAATAAAATGACACATTTTATTGTTGTCATAAAAAATATGTGTAGGGACATCAATTTAGCCTATCAAAAACGGTTTTAAGGTTGTAATTTAAACAATAAATAATAATATTTTTCAAAAATGTTGAGGTTTATTATTTAAAATTGGTTTCTTAATTAATATGTTAATTTTCATATTTATACATCTAATGAAACGTTATATATAAATATTTAAATACATATACCTTCTGTTGTTTATTAGTAAAACTAGCACCTCTATCAACACTAGTATCTATTTAAATTGGATATACTCAAGACACTCATTTTTGAAAAGTTCAAAATAAGAATATATTGAATAAATGTAATAATTCGTTGACTTCGCAATTAAATTAATAAAGTTTATCTTGGTCGGCAAACTTAATTAAATTATGACTGTAAAATAAAAACATTTATCAATGTATGGGAATGTGAAAGTTAATTTCGAATCACTATAGCTTCGATTTATTAATTATTAAACATGACCATTTGCTTAATGGATAAATGAGGCAGGGCTATACGATACGATAATAATTATTTTAAAATTATAGTGTTTTAGAATGTCACTGTGATATAACTGGCCATATTGGTTAAGACTTATACTACCTATTAAGCCTATCCATACCGGTCTATTTGACGCAGCCAGGTACCGGGGGTAGGGGGGGCTGATTCGACCCCCCCCGCTCCTATTGAAATCTACTTTAGCAGTGTAATATAGGGATGACAATTAACACATAGTTAAATCAATATACAGTTGACTTTTCAAAAAAATAAATATGTTATGAAAAAAAAAATTTCAGCTATTTTAAATTTTAAAGTATACTGAAAAAGGTAAAACAACATTATTTTCAATATTAATCGAAATAATTTACTATATATTAAAGTACTGAGTGTCTGACTATTATAGTGCTCATGATCGTCCACATGGGTATATTGATAAATTTGTTGGCGCTAAAAGTATTACAACTTCATTTTAAGAAAAGTAACGAGAGCTTACTGTACTCAAATTGTTCAATACAAAAATGACAGCGAAATAGAATAGGGGGGCTGATTCCCCCCGGTATGGATATGGTTAAAGGGTCCCGGAAAAATTAATAGACGGACATATTAGCGTTAAGACCAAAACCACTTACTCACCCCAGCTTAACGTCGGATTGCATTTTATATGCCTTATCTACGGTACAACCGCCTTTGTTCAGTCTACATATATATAGACTATAGTTAGTAGCTATACACATAATTGTAAGTTTTTATGCAAAGAGTTTTACCATAAATCTTCAATTACTTATCTCTATATTTATATAGTAATCAAATACAGTATGTTCATTACCTTATAAAACAAGGGATATGATAAAACGAAGTGCCGACAATTTAAGCACACATTAGCGTCGGACCCCCAGACCACCTACCCACCCTAACATCGTCCGACGCTATACATATGTCCGACTATTAATTTTTTCCGGGACCCCTAAGTAGGTCGCGTTCACACAATACTTTACAGAGGTCGGTCATGATCATACGAACGATATGTAAATATAACAATGTACATATTCAACAATAAAGTATGACATAAATATTATCTAAAATGGCAGAAAGTGTGTTAGCTTATACCACAAAATAAATGATATACAGTAAATTGGGTTACAGTGAATACACTAAACAATAATATTATATTTTAGTAGTACTTGCTGTGTTTCCTTTTACGAAACTATTTCTGATTTGAGCTGACTACATTTTATGCAAACTAATTGAGCTTAATTGTTAACATGATAATACATACTAACAGCTAAATAAAGTGATCCCTATATATAAGAAACAACTTTATTATAAGTTACTAACTATAATGATAGTAATGTAATTGTTCAAAAACTTTTATATCTCAAATCAGACAATAGTTTCGTAAGAGCAAACACAATTTACGGAATGTCATTTTTTGTGGTATATGCTAATAGGTAGACGTTTTGCCATTTGGCTATAATAATATATATGTATGGTTTATAATGTGAGTCATATGAAACAAAAGACTTCAAGATCAAGACAGGATCTGACATAAGTTAATAATAATAATAATAGATAAGCTTTATTTTTTATCAAAGTGACATTAACGCACATTGCAACAATTTAATGGTAATATGTCTTCCAAATAAATGAAAAGTTTGTATAAAAACTCATTTATTATTCCGTCTCGTACCGTGGGACAATTTTGTCTGGGAAATTTTCACTTATTTTCCACTTAAAAAACCGAACATAACATTTGTATGTGTATCTATAAATTTAACAAGACTTGGTTATATTTTTTAAAGTTTGTATTTTTAAATTACTTTTATTCATTATTTTAAATTGTAAAATTAAAATTTTACAAGTTGAACTCATAAGTAGGAAACGTAACAGTAAATAATTATATAAATAATACGTTCAAAATGTGTTTACCTTTACAATTACATATAATCCAGAACATTGATATCAATAAAATATAAATACTCATGCTTTACTATGATAGGTTATGTACGACTAGCAGTTGTATCATTGGCGTTTACAAGATTATATGCTATAAATAATGTAGTAATTAATACATTGTTTACACCATAGATAACATTAATACATTATGTAAACCACTCTATGATGTACAAAGTTCAATATAATACATAGTAATACATTGTTAATATGTTTATATTTATTGTTCTTTCTAAATATAAAGACAAATAATCAATTTTGGGCTGCACATGAAGCTATAGATTTAACTTTTTCATAATATTTGTTTTCTGCGTATTATTGATTTTTAAAAAATGGTCGATATTAAGCTGTATAAACCATAGAAATATGAATAAGATAGAAGCGGCATATGTCTATAGAAATGCTGTTGATTTTTCTGCTTATTATTATCAAGAAATATCTATTTATTATCTAATTATCTATTTATCTAATCCATTGGTTTTATATGCGAAATCGTACTTTTATTGTTGTATTTAATTAAATAGTATGACGTTCCCTTTTATTGAATTATCATAGATATTGCATATTATATATAGATCTAGATTGGAC
This sequence comes from Vannuccia rotundouncinata, assembly GCA_034780395.1. NCBI lineage: Eukaryota > Metazoa > Platyhelminthes > Proseriata > Coelogynoporidae > Vannuccia > Vannuccia rotundouncinata. The sequence goes on along the minus strand of JAUZNC010058435.1, from coordinate 7,428 downwards.
ATCTAAAATATGTATATGGCAAATCCAGAGTTGTGAGTGGATAAATAATTTAAAAATAACTTTTATAGATATATATATATATATATTTAATTGATAAATATAAACAATTATTGAATTGAATATTACTACAGTAATTACTAATAAAATTGAATTTTTTGCCAGGATCGACTAAGTGACAACAATCAGCTAGATTACCAATCTATTTAAACTTAAACAAAGATATTATATCTATGTGAATTATACTTTTTTATATTCCATTGTAAACACTGAAAATACTGTTTTTAGAATATTTCAATGGAAGTTTCAAATTTTAAAAGAGGTCTAATGTCATAAGCGAAAAATGTTTTTTACATATTTAAAAACATTTCGACCGAAAAAAAAACTATTTCATATAAATATTTATAGGAAATCTTAATGATAATTTATAGTAAAAATAATATGCAATAATTTAACCCATTTACCGCCGACCCCATAATTAATGATAGAATATTTTTGAAATATGTTATATTTATTAAACATACATAAATTAAATTGTAACATAAAATTCATAACAAAATCTATGACAGGTTTTACGCAACGTCAGCGGAATACGTAAGATATCATTTAAATATAGTTATAATATATATTTTTTAAATACAATATATTGTATACTGTAGCTCTTATAAAATTTTAAATAGTAACAATTAAGTACTATACAGGTGTAATATACATACCTATATGAATGTAATATATATATACAGGAAGCTCAGAAATCAATAATATGATGCAAAAATATATATTACATGTTGAAATGTTTACATGTTTACATTATACGTTTTGTTATATCTTTGGAATTTTCTGCTATATTAACAACATGATTATTGTAATGATACAATTTATGTTTCTCATCTTTGAGCACGTTTGAATTATGTGTTCATTGAGACCTAGTACTTATAAACCACCCTGACTATTATTATAACAAAGTGATAATTAATTGTATGAATATCGTCAACAGATTTTAAAATGGTACATACGATTGAATTTCTCAAAAAAATTATCAAAATTTACTATAGGAATTTTATATAAGGAAACTAAACATGATTTTTTGAGAAAACTAAGTGTCGAATCGTTCTGATTTTTATTCTATACATCGTGTTAAAATTTCAATATCATCTGGAAAATTAAAATTTCAATATTCAGTATGGAAAACCAACCTATACGACAAAAAATGTCTTCATTGGATGTAGATTGCAAAATTAACCCATATAATTATTTTTAAAAATTTTTTAAACATTTTTTTGACTTACAAAAATTCAAAAATAAATTTTAAACTTTTTTCCTAAAAAATAGTTTTAAAATTTTTTTTCAATAGGTGCCCCTTATGTAGCGCTACACTTCTATAATGCATCACTTTTTGATTGGACCACGTTTTAACATAGGAAAATCGTATATATAAGTAAACTAAACATCACAAACAATATACTATGTATTACGCAGAGGTTGTGTTAACGCAACATTAATTTTAAACCAGTTTTATTTTTTAATAAATTATGACATTTCAATTTTTATTTTAAATTAGGTAAATATAAAATAATTTCGATAATGTCTACTAGTTATAAAAAATAAAATGTAAAATGTTATAATCAAAAAATTCGGATATTAGACATACCTTAAAAATTATGCAATTGGTAAATATTAAAGGTCAATTATTTAAAACGATTAAACAAAAAATGATTTTTTGACTAATAAAAAAAATATTTTTTGAAACGTTGCCTTAACGAAACGTCAGTGGTAGAGTCAACGTCAAGGTAAGCCCAAAAGAGTCCTTTCATCATTAAAAATAGGGTGACTGTCTTTAAACCTAGTTTGAGACCTCCGTGCAATTTTGCCTTGTAGTGAACAGTAGGTACTTTTAGATTGAGATGAAAGATAATGATATTAATCAACATTTCACACCTACACATTCACTTGATATTTAAAAAAAATTAGGCGACTTAACTATGAGTGGTAAGGGTAGGTATTCTACCTTTTTTATGTTATTGTTACTATATTATAGTTATTGGTAGAGCTATAATAGACGTTGTGTGTTTACACACGATCAAGTATTGTTGACATAATTAGTATATCCTTGCATAGACATTTTCGTTATGGAAAAATTGTTTTCTAATGAGCTAATTAATAACTTATTTGAGTAGATGGACACAGTTTGTGTTGAATAATTAATAAATAATTAAATAACTTTACTTTACATTACAAATTACACTACAATTTACATTATACTTTACAATACACTTTACACTATACTTTACACTATACTTTACACTATACTTTACACTATAATTTAAACTTCACTTTACACTACACAATACCACTACAATTTACACTACATTATACCTTCCACTTTACCTTAAACTAAACTTTACATTATTCTTTTCACTACACTTTACTATACCACTACAATTTATACTATACTTTACTCTATACCACTAAAATTTACACTATAATTTACTTTACACTACACTATACCACTACAATTTGCACTATACTTTAGACTACATTATACCACTACAATTTACACTATACTTTACACTACACTATACCACTACACTTTACATTATAAAGTACACTACCATTTACATTGTTCTTTACAATTTACACTATATTTTACACTAAACTATACAACTACATTTTACACTATACGTTACATTATAAATTACACTACACTTTACACTATACCACTACAATTTACACTACACTATACCTTAAACTAAACTTTACATTATACTATACACTACACTATACCACTACAATTTACACTGTACTTTACACTATGCCACTACAATTTACACCATACTTTACACATAACATATATTTTCACTTTTCTGGTTCTATCGGATTATCCGATTTAAACTAAGTGTACTTTTACTAATGCTTACTGTAATAGTAAATATTCTTTGTTTTCCATTTTGCAGGTAAAAATCACTTATTTTTCTTCAATTTTGTTGTTTTAAACACTAATCTATATAGTAATAAGGCGTATATATGAATTTTATAAAGGTTTGTTATCGATATCTATGTAGGATAAAAACGAATAGTGTATTATTATATATTTTAGTTTGATATTTTATTTAATAATATTTTGACAACAATTTGTAGTTTAATTTACACAAAATCTTTATGAAGTATGAAAATAATATAATAGGTTGTAAAATCCGAACATTTACATAAAATAAGCTGTACAAGTGCTACGATAAATAAACCGAGTAAATGAAAGGTTGTTCAATTATACACAAAGGAAAAATGAAATAATATATATATATATATTATATATGTATGTAAAATTATAGCATAATCAGCTGTACAAGTAATGGTAACGATAAAAGGATCCTTAATTATATACATATAACTTTCATTAATCATCGGAATCGTTATATGCATCCTCAATAATATAATAGTCATTATCCGAGCTATCCGGATCGATCTCCAGGTCTTCTTGGTTCTCTTTGAGTGACCCCCCTGTCACGGCATCAAAGAATCCTAAAATTGAATCAGATAATAAAGATGCAAATATATCCATTTCACATGTAATAAATAATAATAACAGTTTTCTTAATAGATGATGCTTCATTTTCAATGGCTGCGACATCATAAAATTTGTCAGCCACTTCAGTGGAGTGCTGCATGTCCCTATTGTGGCCACTTACATCGTCAAACTAAAAGAAAAAGAACATATTTTTATAAATGTTTAAAAACTGAAATCATATTTACTTATTTCATATTTTGCTCATTACTTATTTGGAACAGAATATTTACCAACTCCACAAGCTTTTTTGTTGTCACATCAGCCTGCTTGAACACACTTGAACTGAAATTTGAAATCTTCAGTTCAGTCCATTTATATGTCCTCAGATGCCGTTTCAGATGCTTAGAGGAAATTGAACGGTTGCAGTCTGGGAAATTAGCACTGCTCCGAACACTCTCCCGTTCTCCCCGAACTTCTACAAACCGTGAAACTGAAAATTGTGGGACATGCATACCAATAACTTAACGCTTTGATGTAGCATTAAAAGTATATAATCTTAGTAAAATCTTACCATTTAAATTGTTCAGAACAACTGTCTCCCCAACAGCATCTGACCGACTGCTAGTTTTAAAGAATAAAAAAAGTGTGCAGTGTGTCAAAGTAAGGAAAATCCGTTTTACTTACATGGGCCTGGTAACTCTTCATGACAAACTTCTTCCACATCTAAAAAAAATCGTAAAATTTTCATATAAATTCATTTCTTAAAATGAATGGTACTTTTTATTGAAATTAATTTCACCTTTCATTAATCAATTTTTATAATTTTAGAGGGGGTCTCAAGACCCAACAAAATGGTGTATAAAGAAATGGAAAATTACGAGCTTTGATCATAGCCTCTCATAATAAAATCATATAACAACAAGGGATGTATGAAAATGATAGAAAAATCATATAAAGGAGGATCAAAATAAGCCCGTAATTTCCAGAATTCTAAGATGCATAATAGTTAATTTATGTATTAAAAAATATAAATATTATTATTTAATAGACCAACAGGTTTACATAGTACAAAATTAAACTGCACTTAGTGTGAGATTAGACAATATCTATGAAATTTCAAAACATTTGATTGGGTGGACATGGATGCAAAGTAACTTTAACTAGGTGAGGGGGGGGACATTGCAAAATTATTAATATTGATTATTTCACTGAAAAATATCACTAGCTTATAAAATAATAATGTAATTGTCAAAAAATGTTCCAGAAATAAATCAGCACATTAAAAACTTTAAAAAGAACAATAAGACACCAAAATCACTGTTTGGAAATAAATTTTGGTGCAAAGCCACAAGGAAGACTGGTCAAGGGCTGAATTTTTTTCAGAAACTGACAAAGAACAATTTATACAAACAATAGCACAAAGGAGCTATTTTTCTGACATCTTAATAAACAGGCCCCTGGGTCATGCTCTAATGGGTAATCCATCCATCCATATATATAAATTAAAATAGGTAACACAAAAGTCTTAAAATACACTGGTAATTAAAATCCAGAAATACAAGCCTTACTATCTATGCCATTTTCTTTTCCCAACTTGATATGAATTATTACAGAAGGTTTCATAGCATGACTATGTTAAAATATATTTTCAAAAATACCTTAAACAACCTAATTCAAAACTATATACAATATTAATCATTAAACATACAATATAATAATAGTTGAAGCATTATCCCAGCCTTTACAAAAATTGTACATACAAAAAATGTCAGACTTTTAATATGAATATCTTTGTAAAGTAAATTATATGTGAAAATATCAAGAGCTTTGAGGATATTATAATAGTCAAAAAAATCTTAAAAACATAGTTAAAAAATTTTAAAAATTACAAAATCAAATAGTTTTATTGAATTTTTCTTTTAGGTTTTCATGACCTTTTAAAATTGTCAAACTTTCCCAGAAGCATAGGAATGATGCAAAAATGTCCATATTGACCAATCATTATATTTATCCTTTGTAAACTTAACCATCTAATTACATTTTTGTGGAAAAAAAAGGAAATTAATGTAAAAATTTCAAATAATTTGATTTAATCATCGATTAAAAAAGTTATAGTTTGTTATCACTTCCCTAGTAAATGCTTATAATATAGCTTATTCTCCATAAATATGAAAATGGATACTGTCCCTATTAACAAATTAATTTTCATACTTTTTTTATTGGTGACAGCCAATTTATAACTAATAAGTTTTGTTTAAATTTAAAAATGAAGGCCAATACATTATTAAAACATCTTTATATATTAAAAACTCATCAATTCTGTAAAAGTCACTGTTAAAAAAATATTTCTATTTTGTCTAATTAAAGCCCTAAAATTAACCATCATGGAGACAAGAAACACAAAATAAATGTTATGCTGCCTAAACTATATTGAGTTTATATTAATTTGTGTATGGTATTGCCTGTTACAATTCAAATATAAAATAATATCACTCTGCTATATTAGTAATACCAGAGTATGCAGTACTGTAGACACTTGCTATAACTTAACTGCATATGTAGAAAAATTAATACTGCCCTTACTTACTTCGACTTATTGATTTAAAATTAGATAATGTTAGATGATTGCGTGGTCATGGATGGTCAGGTTCTGGAACTAGGCAGGACATTGAATTTGTTTTGATTATTCATATAAAATCTTCAAAAAACCATTTAATTGTCAAAATAGCATATTAAATATTGCAAATCATTAAATTTGGTTGGTCCTGGATGCCATCTGGTAGAGCTGAATCCCAGTAAATACACATTCCTACACAACTTCATCAAAAAATTGCTGACTTTTTCAGACATTTCAAAAAAATTAGACTTTAATATATTTTTTTGGAAAGTAAATTGAACCATGAATAGATCAATGATATTCTTTAAATATTTAGTAAGAAAAAGTACCATTATTTGAAAAAAGCAATATAAATAACATGTTTTTCGCATATAGTCATAGTTAGAAATCCACTAGTATGTATATCCACTTTATTATTGCCTTCATTGGAGAATCTGATTATTTTAATCAGAATAAGCAAATTTTCATAAAAATTTTGGCAGTATATTTTTTTTCATTGGATCATTTATTGGTGGATTTGATTGGAACAGGTCTGACTCTCTTAAATAAAATGTTCTAATAATTGAGAATAGAAAGACTTTATGTAAAACTGGACTTTTTCTGCAATTTTAAACTGTTTTTGGCCCCACCTTCCAAATATAATAATACTATAATGCAATGTGTATGAAATTTGTCCTGATGACTATCAAAAATGTTTTCTGTTAGATGATACAAAAATTAATATTTTTTTAATCATTTGAATGTTTGACATTGATTTTTACAAAATAAGAATAATTGTCAAAATAGCATTTAATATTGCAAATCATTGACTTTGATTGGTCCTGGATGACATCTGGTAGGGTTCAATATCAGTATATACACATTCATGCTCAATTCCCCAAAAATCCCAGACTTTTCCAGACATTAAAAAAATTTAGACTTCAATATCAATTTTTTGAAAGTAAATAATATGTTAAAATACAAAAGAGTTTTATTAAGGCATTTAAATGCATTTTCAATGCTGAACATTCAGTTATATTTGTAATACAATTAATACATGTAGTATTAAATAGTCATAAAAAATGCATTATTTATACTTTAGTCTGAAAAATGTATATTTTAAAATGAATTTTTTTTTTAGAAAATATATATATTCATTTATTTTCAAATTAGATGTTATATCTCAATATATAAAACAGTAAAGAATTGTTTTGATATAATTAAACAAAATGCTAACTTTTCCAGACCATTTAAAAATTATTATAGACCAAAAAGGTCAAAAACGTGTGTTAGCTCGAACCATAAAATATGTGAAATCATTTTGGGTTGT
>JAUZNC010058434.1:0-11320 GCA_034780395.1 Vannuccia rotundouncinata | reverse complement strand
CTTGGTTACTCATTTTTCTTTTATATTTTCACTGTATTATGCTTTTTTTGTAACCAGAAATAAATTATTATTATTATATATTGAAAGCTTTTATGATTAACCTTTTACCGACGGTGTATGCTAAAATTCAGATTTTTGAAAACAACTAATATTATATTAGTTGAAAAATGAATCACATTATGAATTATATGCCATATGTAATTAAAAAAATATATAGTATATATTCAAATATGAAAAATTAGAACAAAACAGAAATAAATAAAAAAAATACATTCTGAAATGAGAAAAGAAAGAAATATAGGAAGTGATTTTTATATCACGCAGTCATTTAGTTATTTGATTTTCAGTTGGATTGCCTAAGCAAATTGGATTACCCGAAGCAAATAGTGAGCAGCACAGTTTGAGGCTTAAAGAGACATACACGGTCAATTTTATTGCGCAATTTAATTGTCAATATTCTAAATTAATTGATAGTGTATGGGCCGCTTTACGTTTTATTCATAAACATAGTCTAATTATATACAGACATCCTAACAAACCACAATCAAATTTCCGGAAAATAATAATCTGTGTTGTATGGTTACGCGGGGGAGCTTAACCTATAAAACGACACACCAAGCATTGATTTTTTTAAGGTTCTATGACAATTTGAATGCATCTAAAGACAACTAAATAAATTAATTTTTTGAGATTTTATAATATAGATTTCAAACTATAGGCTTCAAAAATCATTAAAAGACATTGAATACTTCCAAAAATGTCATGTATAATAAAGGTGCATAACATATCAGTCTATACTGGTACTAAAATTAGATCACGTGCAGGATGAGTCAACTTTTTTGCTGTATCAAACCTTGATCGCCCCGACGGTAAAAGGTTAAATATTGTTATTGACAGTAAAACATATTTGACGCTTAAGTAAGTGAGAATGTGTTAAAATTTAAAAAGTTTTGGATCAGATTCGAGAGCACCCTAACTCTCTCGTTCCTGACTAGCAACTGTGCAATTCGGAAGTTTAGCGACCACTTTGAGTGTCATTCCATTAAAAATAACAATGTAATATTTGAGAAACAGTTTATTCATGAGAACATAATAAGTATAGACAACTACAAAGTTACTATATAAATCAAAACTACAAGTATATATATATATACGAAAACTGGAATCACAAATTTGAAACAACTTCATAGAAAAGAGAGTATTTTCTATGAATATAAGATAACGATTGTCTGAATACATGATCACAAATAAAAAGTTATAAGAAAAAATTGGAATGGCAAATGTTCTAAAAAGATACCAAAGAACAATAACCTTCTGGGAAATTCCTTTCTGTGCAAAAGACTGACGCAAGTGCTGTATTAAAAGTAACTAATTGACATACAATCAACACAGGATACAGTATTGGAAGGGGTGCTGTAAACACGGCATGGCATGTACACATGGAACTTTGGAGCTCTTAATATACGTCACTGGAAATAATGGTTCACCAGCAGAATAAAATAAACAAAATCCTAAATTCAACTCACAATACAAAATTATACAACTAAAATACAGTATTTGATTGTAAAGATTAAAATACAAGGGTTATAATCTATATTGATTGTAATTTTGAACTATTGTTGTTTGACTAAAAATAAAAACTTATCAATAAACCTAATTAGTTTCAATCGGATCATCAAAACTAGAACCATATTTCTGAACCACTTCTTTACTATTAAAGATCTATAACATAACAGTGCAGAGAATATGATGGACCAGATGTGGGAAATGCAAACAAGCATATAATGACTGAAAGATATACCGTTTAGGACCAAAACCATGACAGGATTTGACTAATTCTCAATTTCTTCAGATTTCATCGCGGATTTTTTAAGGAAATTCAGGTGACTTGGGTGTTGTAATAATAAGCTACATATTATTACCCACTTATAAATTTAAATCAATTGCCAAAGTCTCAATCAGTTATTCTTTGGTAAAAAAAAGAAAATGGGAAAAAACCAAAAATGACAAATTAGTGAAATGAGCATTACCCAAAAGAGTTACATTACAATACATACGATACACCGAGACATGTACTTCATCGGAGCAATAAAGTTTCAATACTTCAGCAATTTCTCAAACTTCCTTCAGATGATAATATTTTTGTTCGAAACTACAAGACCTAAGTTTAAATAATAATAAATTTTAAAAAAACTTCCCAAATATAAAAAAGTTACTAATTGTATTAAACTATAACCTCTATTAAAGCTCGCATACATGTAAACATGATGTATAGGTATTCAGAACTGGTCAGGACAGATCTCAGTGAGAACAGCGCGCTTATCACGAAGAATATTCCTTCCAAGTGGGCATAAAGCTAAAAATTAAACAATTATTGTTCGACTATGATCACTCCAACTGCTGTGACGTATATATAAAAAACGGTTTGTAAATATGATATAAAATAGATTATTCGGAGAAAAAATCATGTTACAGTTCAGTATGTAGGTTCCAATTATTCCTAGATGTTTTTGACTCTCCTTTTGACGGAATGCTGTTTAAATTGATTAGTCGTGAATTGATATAAATGGCGGACAGGTACAATTGGATGGAACGGGGGAGGGGGCGTTATAAGGTCTTCACCGTGGACGAGTGGTGGAATCCTTCAGAGTGATTTGTCACGGAATTTGGACTGGGCGGTAAGTTTAATTTCTCCCGAATGAGTCGCTCCAAATGCAGGAAATAGTCTGGCATCTTTTCGTAGCCTAAAATTAGCGAATGAATTGGGTTATATAAATAAGACATAAAAATACAATAGAACAATCCTCGTGATATTCATGAAGTAATATGGTTAGATAATATTCAAACATTCTAACTCCATTTATAAAGAGTTACTCAAAATTAAAATCCATGAAATTTTAAGAGTAAATAAATCAATGAGCGAGAGAATTCTGGTAAAATCTATCCTGTCTAAATATATATATAATATGAATAGTCAAACATTTCTTTAAAAACTAGTATATTACTTCATAAGTAGTATATTACATTGTATATGTATTAATAACATAAATTCTATTTTATCAAAACAACTGAAATATACAGTGTGTCCCAAAGAGCGTTTATAGAATTTTCTCAATAAAAATAGATTTATTACAAATCAATTTAAAAAATGTCTCAACCTTATTAATAAACAAGATTTCTCAATATTTCACAAAGTTTATAGGCGGATGTCCCATCTCCAACATAATCAAATTGACGATCCTGAAACTCCTCCAATCTCAAGTGTGAGAGGTTCTCGAAGCTGTAATATTAAAGATTTCACTTCTTCAGATGAAAAACCATTTTGCCAGAGTAAGACAGGTTGTGAAAGTGTGTAGCATTGCAGCATTGTGTAGTTGGTTTTGAAAATACCGGTATAACATCAATAAGAGATTACAAATGATATGAGAATTTTGTGGTCGTGTGAATTATTTTTATGAAATATACTTTTTCCATATTAAGAAATTTTCAGTAATGGCATTGTATTTTTCTGGGACACTATATATATAATAATAACCTGATTTGAGGTAAATGATTGGACTTATATCATATCTTACCTGGAAAAGCGTTGATGTCGATAATTGCAAATTTTCCAGATTGATTTGAGTGAATAATATCGATTCCAATCAAGTCTAGACCGAATTCTGCTCTAATTGCATTCGCAATCTGATGAAATAGTGGCAGATCTGGCTGAGTAAGCTCAAGACTTTTATCTTCATCGTTGAGCTAAAAGTAAAATCCAAAATTAATAATTTAAAATATTAAGAAAATTAATCAATTTAAAGAAAAGGGTTATGATAGTATGAACATTAATTTTAATATATTGAACAAATGATTTTTGGAAATATATAATGTGATGTTTGCCATCAGCTTTTAAATAATTATTAATATAGAAAATTATACACTACTGTAAGTAGTATGAATTAAAACAGCATATTAACACAAACCTCCGTAAGATGAGACGTCGAGTTATCTTTAGAAACATCGTGACTATGGAAGAAAAGTGTCGTATTACCTGAAATATAAAAGAATTTGGCATAGCAACCAACTAAAATAGCACAAGAGCTTTAGCTAAAATAGAAACGAAATATATTTTTCTTGAAGGTTTTTCTGGAAAATATATATTTTTAATTGAAATACATTTTCATAAGAAACAATTTCAACATTCAGGATAAATTGCAAAATATTCTGTTATGAGAAAACTATCAATTTAAATGAAAAAACACACTACGAGAAATAGATACTACTAGTACATACTAGTTCTTACATTACTTTTTAACGAGTAAAACTTTTAATCAAGAGATCGTAAAAATAGTAGCTTTTAGTTAAAATTGAATATATTACTTCCTGCTGTTAGGTTTTTTATTGAAGGTCTGTCACAGACGTGTATGCTGCTACCAACCACGAAAATCTTGTAGAGTTTAGCATTGTGATTGACAAACGACTGAGCCACATAAGGCGGCGTAAGACCCCGAAATCCATTCAAGTTGAACACTAGAGACATCTGAAAGAAAAGAAAGAAGAAGATTCAGTTATCTATAAAAGGTTACAGAAAGAGAGGAAGTGAAGTTGTAGTCACCTCATGAGCCTTATCTGTTCCGTGAGCCAATTCTGCTTTGCAAACTGAAACATAAAAAATGGAATTATAAAGATACAAATTAAAAGGAAAATGACGGTGACATGTCATTAATTGAAGGTTTAGAAGATCCGAAATTCAGTTCGTTAATATAAACACGATGCGGAGAGAAAAATGAGATATTTAAATAATCAAATTCATGAATGAAATTATAGAATTGTGATTAAATCTGTACAGATGTTATAGTTTAGGACATCTATAAGATCTGACGTATGTACAAAATGATTCAATACTCTGAACATATGGTCTATAGTTATGTACCATGAATGTATGATAGACGCACTAAAGAATATTATTCTATTCATCATATGATTAATAAAGAATATGTCGATAGAGATTACTTCTTAGTGGAACTTCTAATGATTCACCATTATAAAAATGTAATAATTCAAATGTAGCGTCTTGTGCATAGCTGGTTACATTAAAATAATGCCCTAGAGTTTTAGAAGGGCGTCCTGTATACAGTTTATGCATGATAGTTATTATTTAGCAAAGAAAAGATTCAAAGAAATTGTTGTAATTATTTTTCAGCATCCATTTTGTGAAGGTCCAGATTAAGAACGTCCGGTTGGTTTAACATAAAACAGGTGAATATCAGCAATATACTTGTTCATTCCATGTTTCAATTAATTAATAAACACTGTAGTAACACGAAACTGTACTGCCCAAAATCTGCCTATAAACAACATGTTAAAAAATATTTCAAAATTCCAATTAGTGCGTTTTTTACAGGAAAATATTCTGTTATATAAGAAATTGCGAACTCTAGGCAACTGAGAACTGAGCATACAAGAGGAAATAATCAATAAACGTGAGTCTGTACTGTCTCAAAATGCAACCTAATTAAACGACAGTAATTAAAATGCATGTGTTGAATATGTTTTGAAGTATTTAAAATAAATTGGAAGCGGAATTTTTTTTTAAAGGTGAATGCACTGAATGAACAAAGATGAACAATTTGCAAACATGATCATTACAGTTGCATTAATCTTACGTATTGGAAAGGATATGGAAGCCTGTCTGATGCGACTTTCAATTTCCTCCGAGTCAACATCTCCAATTGAACAAAAAGAAGGGACAAAAACGCGATCATCTAAAATAGATACGTTGAAATGTTCAATATTGAACACATTTTAAAGAATCAAATACGTTTCAAAATATCTGCAAATTATTTCTTTAAAATTCACACCGGTAAACTACTAACCTGGAATGATATATTTCATTTCACATATTAAATTATGTTTGGTACAGTGGTATCATTTCACCAGAATTCAGAAACACAATAACTGTGAACGCTATCTAGCGACAGCGAAAACATAAATGGAACAAATCGTAACAATGTAACAAGTTATACCAACTACGAACACTAAAAAGTATTATATGAAGTGTGGTAATATCAAAATTGAGAGACAATAGTACCTATATATAAAGATAAAGTACAAAAACTCAAAAATGTCTTCTAAATTCCACAAAACTCGAACATATTTTTACCAATCTAAATTGAACGAAACAATCTGAATTAAGGAATTCCTTCTTTTAAAATCGGGTTTGTAACTGCCCAACTATTCGCTTTAATGTCACAACTAAGAAAATCTGTCATCAAAAATCGTTAAATTACAGTCTGGACAACTCACCTAGGCCGTGCTTTTTAATACACTGGTGAGTACATCGATATTGTTCGCTACGATTGAGCATGGGGGCTATGAGTTCCAATGAATCGAGGAGAATCACTTCGGGATGCTCACTGAGATATTTCTGTTATGTAATAGAAAATAGACATATCTTCAAGTTCGTTGGAATGGTAGATTGTACGAGAATGGTGATTACCTGTACAACATCTAGCTGACTCTGAGAGGTGAAGCTTCCGATGTCAGCGAGGACGATGAGCTCGATAAACTTGTGGACTATCAAGTCGAACTTTCCCTGTTCGTTGAGAGGACGTGATAGATCCAGCTGAAGCCAATCAATAAAAATAATAATTAGGTAGCAGAAACAAAATGATAATAAATCAGATACATAATACTATGTTGTGTAGATAGAAGTTATATATGAAGTAGCTGGGAACGAACATACCCGCTGAAATTTGAGGTCGTGTAATCTGTGAAAGTTAGATACAATATATACTGTTAGATATATACTCTAAGAAAATATTAAAAACTAACAGCTTTACTAAAAAATAAGCTTATTACACCTAAGTGATTAATATTATAAATCTATAGATATAGTTAAAGTCTAAACAAAACTAATTTCATAAACACAATAAAAAGTAAAGAACAACAGAATCGATATTACAATAATCAATAATTTTCAAATGAATTCTCTTATAAAAAAACATTTAAGCAATAATAGTTGAATATAGTTCACCAATAGATGAGTTAAAAATGAATCCCACATTCAAATTAAGTCTTACAAATTCTAATTAGTAGAAAATTAAAACTACATCTTAAACAATCACGGTTGAATCATTTCACCAATGGAATTCAAGACGTTTTTCAGATTGTTAATAAATATATATTAAAAGTTAGACAATAGCTCAGTATATATATATCTTCAAACATAAACAGAGAATAAGAAAACATTTGTACATATTATGTTGACAGCACAGAAATAAAAATACGACAATGTTACTTTGAAAATCGTTAGGTTAGTTGTAGTTAGACACCTACTAAACGTTTTCTATGCCTCGATCGACTAAGTCTCTTTATGAAGCACGCCCTTCAACAATCATGCCCACAGTATATTACATCTCCTCCGTTTAACTTAAAACTCAGGTTAACAAAGAAAAAACTGTTATGAGAATTTTATAAAGAAGTAATTATAAAAAAACTCAAGAGAATTATCGATTTTTTTTAGTAAGCAGAGAAATTCAAGATTTAGTGACAATTCTAATATATACATAATCTGTGTTATTATAGCGGAACGATTGAAAATATATATTCTAATTCTCATACAAAAATACAGGAAAATCAATTATTTCAATATGGAAAAAATAATAAAAAAATATTCTTTTAATTTAATAAAAATCAAAAGTATTTTCCTCATTGAATTCGGTTTTATTAAAATAGCCTTATTAACACAGGTCAGACACACCCATTTTGCAATTATTAAAAAGAACACTCAACACTAACTTGTAGTCTTCCGCGAATCCATCGAAGTCTAATTTCTTCCCTTTCTTGTCACTTATCCAATAACCGACCAGCTTCATTTTTCCAATCGCTAAAAGTATTAATTTAAGATGTAAGAGTCAAATATTATGTAATGTATATTAAAATAAATACATTCCCTTTATTCAATAATGAACAATGCAATAAACTTGAAAAATTAAATTCAAGTGACAATCATATAATAAAAGTGAAGTAATGTTTATAAATTAGAAGGTTTGATCAGCAAATGAAATCATGATCTAAAAACGTGCATTATTTATTTATAATTAATATTCATAATAGCTAAAATAGTAAGTACATTCTATCTTTTGTTTTAATATAATTATTAATGTATTCTTAAGTTTTAAATTTAATAATTTGTCAGGGTATCTTCACAATTACACATATTAATTATTAGCACAGAGTAAATTAAACATACTTCATAAAATAGTCATTTGTTTGTTTATTAATTAAGTTTTTAGATAATCCTGCATATTTACTCATAGAATGAATAGTACTAAAAACATCAGAATAAGCCTGTAATGGTCATATTTATCGCTATAGACAAATCAAAAAATTGTTCAACACTAATGATGAAGTGAGAAGAAAATCAAAAATACTAGAATGCTGGCCAACCAGAAAGCTAGATATAAGTAATATAGTAAATTAATAGTTTAATAAAAATTATATTGGCAGTCATGTAAAGTATATATTAAGTAATGGAAGTCATTATTGGTCTGATGCAGTAAATTCAATTGTTGTGTATTTCAAGTTTGTATTAATAAAAGTAAATCTCTTGACCTCTATGATATGAGAATATAATATTTTTTATTCAAATTTTGGTCAAAATGGTGACTTCTTTTAAGATTTATTATGAAATTAATTTTCAAATGAGACATAATGACTCCCTAAAATAATTTTCAAGAATATTAATTGGTTTAATAATGTTGATAAATAAAAAACAAATAGGATAAAAATTATGGAATAATTTATTAATTATTTATTATAACACACTTAATGTAATTATATTTTCTTAACCATTTGTGCATGGGTATGTAATTGTTTTAAACCTTCAAATTTATATTATCAATAAATAAAATTTCAATTATACAAATTATAGATTGCAGTTTCAAATTACATCCAACATTTTTTATGTCTATCTCAAATAAAAATTGTCACAATTTGAAATTATGAAATGAAATCCATGGAAAGCAAATACAGGTTTTATTGGCAAGATTATATAATTGATGTTTGAGTGTTCTGTGGTAAGTAAATTATGTTTCTAAAATATAACAGAACACTAAATAAGAAGAAAGGTTTTTCATAAATTAGATGCTAAACAAATGAAATGTCTGGATAGTTGCAGTCAATATATTGCATAACCAAATCTTGTTCATTATTTCCAAAAACTTTACCATCAATGGAATATGAAAGAAACTTACATATAACTTACCTGAGGAAGCAAACTTGAGTAACATATTATTATAAACTTATAGAATATAACTATACCTCGAAATAATAACTATAACACAAAGAAGCTATAAAATTCAGGAGTAGGAATTATGTATATGAATACTCAGTAGCCCTAAATGCTCAAAAATAAATTCATGAAATAATTGCAATAAAAATACAAAATAACAAGAATGAAATAATTGAATGATCTAACTAGTTAATAAAAGTAAAACAGTGTACAAAATTGTTAAAAAATAGCTTTCATTTTATCTGTAAAAATTTACCTGCTATCAGCCAATCAAAATTAGTATTTATGTAATTCTATTAATATCTCCTCATGCATTGGGAAATGGTCAAAAAATTTATCTAACCTAGCACAGGGTTAGTCAAACCTATGTATTCATTGATTTAGTTAGAATCTATTTTTAGAACTCTGTAAAACTTATGTAATTGTCAAGGCAAGACAGTCTTGCCACCTGGGTACAAATAGTTAAAATGCCTTACAAAATCAAAAAATAATAATACCTTGTTATTTTTATTAAATATAAAAATGGATTTAATGTCTATGGCAATTATATGGAAAATGTTAAAGTAGCATAAAACTAGGATATTGTACAAACTAAAATATTCAAAAATTAAAACCATTTATAATTTTTTTAATTTATTTTGAAAAAACTAAAATGTATATACTTGTACAAAAGTATATTACTGTAAATTATTTAAGTTAGTTACCATAGATTTATTTTTGTTAAATATAATAGAATTTAAACTGAAAAGCAATGCCCCTACAACAAAAGTATGAGTTATTATATTACATTAATCTCTTTATGTATATCACACTCTAATAAAATCTGATAAATTATTGTCTATTTTGCAACTGATCTAATTAACAGAAAATAACCTGAACTATGTATATGATATCATATAATATCATAAATAAAATGATATATTATTTTTAAAAAAATCTAAATATTAACAATATTTTGAGTAAACAATTCAGCAAAGCTATCAGATTTTGCATTAAATTGGAATATGATTTTGCATACAATGGGTAACAGAAAAGGTAGATCAGGTAAGTAAACAATATTATATTATTTGATAGACAATATAGATACCATATTGAATTTTTGCAATTCAGATAAATGGCAGATGTTTATGCAGCTAACATCATAAACAGATATTGTGCTATATCTATGGTTTAATATAGCACAAACATAAATCCAATTATTGGTACAAATTTAAATAAATAGTAAAGTGAAAATAAAAAAGTTAATGGATTTATAATGAACTCTAAAATATATTTAAGTAATAGTGTAAATAGGGTACTGGTAAAAGATGATAGTAATATACAAATAAGGTAAAAGTATGTTAATAATATGGTATGTTTTATAATTATAATTTTTTATAATATGTTTTACAACTATAATTTTTCCTAGATGTGCTACATTTAAGTATTAGAAACTGTTTAATATAATTATAAAAAGAAGTTATATAAACATATATTTATTAAATACATATAATTAATAAATTTTTAGTAAACAACATACTCAATAAATGATCTCCTAAGTATAAAACTATCTATTTTTGATATATATATGTATACCTTGCAAACTAAAAATAATAACGAAACTAACTTCAAACTTTGCGCTTTATCAATATGTAAATAAATTAATTTTAAATAACAGAATATTATTAAATATTTGCAAAAACACTTTTAACTCGCAGTGTTAGGGTCGCTGGGTACGAATGACCCCTCTCAAAAGTGCTTGGAAATGTATTTAATTTTGAGCGTGAAGTATATTCATGGGATAATAATTAAAGGCATCACTCCGTCTACTAATTAATTGTGAAAGAAGTATTTGTAAAGTAGAATTTTTTTGAGAAAAAAGCATGAAATTTTTCTTATGTAATAAGCTTCTGTTAATCGTACCGTTTCAATCTTTCAAGATTCTAAATATTATACACACATGACTAATATAAGTTAACAATTGGACTGTAGAAGAATAACTATATGTACTGTAACTAATTATGTGCTAATATCACTAATACTTTAATCTAGAAACAGACAGTT
>JAUZNC010058433.1:0-11322 GCA_034780395.1 Vannuccia rotundouncinata | reverse complement strand
AAAACTTAACTTTGTAGGTATATGTGTATTTGAAATTTATAATTACAAATCGTCTGTAAATAAGCTTTTATATAATTCAAGGTACATTTATTTATATAAAGAATGTTTGATATATATATAATATATATAGTCAAATACAACACATTTTGATTGACAGTTAATCCAACTTTACATTCACTTAGAAATATAATAATAATTAATATATACAAAACAGATCCGTTTTATATTTTAAGTTTTCGTAAAATATAATTGAAACATCTTTATACAAAAACATGAAAATAGAGTTTACAATACATATTTATTAAACCATTTAAACACAAGAATAAAGGTAGGTCTATATATATTGAACAAGTCACAGCGCTACATTATATAATAATGTCCAATTATAAAAACCAATAAAATATTATTGAATAAAACCATCAAAATTTAAGAAAGTTTTTCACTTGATAGTTTTCACATAACTTCCAAATCGCAATTTTTGTACAGATGACAATATAATGATGATTAAATTATATACGAATAATATGTTCAAGACAATTTTGTAGTTAATGAAGTCAATATTTTAAAATAAAATTATATGTGAATTATTTTCGAATATTTGACTTAAACAGGATAATATTTAGTATAGATTAAATTACAATATTTGGAGGGCATAATGAAGATATGTTGCGTTTGAAGTAGTCATATAAATGTAATTCAATAATGTATAATACGCTGGTAAGAAAATACGAATATGGAAAAAATTTACAAAATATACAAATGATCTCTCAGTGGGGTTAAGACATACTAGACAACAAGTTTAGACTATCACAAAAATATGAATCAAACACGTTTTGAAGGTCAATAAAAAAATTATTGCGATATTTTTCCTTATAATGAAATAAATAATCAGACTATGATTATCTTAATATTATTTTATCGAAAAGCGTGTACAATTTTACACTCATTTAAAATCCAAAAGTTATTTAAACTTCCTTTTAGAGATCGTCCTTCAAAACAGAGGTAGAAATGTTATTTGATGATCAAAACAGAAAATAATTCATCCTATACATCAATCGAAACGGCAACATCAGGAAGAGGCGTAAAGGGCCGCCGTCGCTGAGCTTATATGTCCTCCGGAAATACCACAGTTACCGCTCTCGGCCCCACAAGTGTCCGAATCCGTCCCCGTGTGACCTCCCATGCTCCCGTTGAACTCGGGCATCGCCGGCGGACTAAGACTGAGATCGGAAGCGGCTGAAGACAGGACGGACTGGTCGCCAAGCATCTCCTCTTCCTCCTCTTCCTCGCCGTCTAAAGTTGGTAGTGGACTATCTTCCACCATGTCGTCGTCGTCGTGAGCTGGGTCCAAGGCGTCGTCGTCTTCTTCTGCTTCGCCTTTGTTCCTTCGCGGGCCGTCGCCCTCCTCTCCTCCGCTACAGGAGTCCCCCCCACCAGTGCCGCCAGACTTGTTCCCACCGCCGCCCTGCGAGTCCTGACGAAGGAGACTACGACGGTATTTTGCACGGGCGTTTTGGAACCACACCTGTTAGGAAGACAAAATTCAATAAATTATCGAAATTGAAACTTAATCTGAAATGTGCGTCTTAAGTATCCTTCTTCTAATATTTAGCATCCAAAAAAGTTTATTAGCATAAAAATTACACTTCCATATTGAATAGTAATGCGAATTCTTGGCATTGCAATGTTTATTATAATGTGATGAGCTATTTTCAATTCATAACGTTCTGGAAATAACGCAATTATATTGAAAAATATTGAAATAGAAAGTCAAATAATTTGTTTAATAAATTTAAACACCCTTTCGAAATCAATCAAATATATAATATGAATAACATGCAAAATAAATCTAAACACACAATTAATTTTACAAACTCATTTTTTTTACAGTTTCTGTAGAAATTAATTTTTTTTAAAACTCGGAATTTTCTAGATATTGCAAGAAATCTTTTCTATATTATAGATGCACCCTATATTACATTCTGAAATACATTATACCTGGATGATTCCTAACTAGCAGTTTTATTTTGATACAATGTACGAGATTATTGACATTTTTAACTTTCTTTTCGAATTCCGTCTGTGGACTCACTTTAAAACACTATTAATAAGGGTTTAAACCAAATATTAAAGGAGATAGATAATGTGACTACATTAAATCAGTGATAAAGAATAATCAAGAACAATTAATATAATTATTATATACATGTAGATGTAGACGTGTTCCCCAATTTATTTATGATATAATCTGTTCACCAAATTGTATTATATGTAGTATGGTCACACGTGTTTACGACCTTATTTATTTCGATACACTGACCAGTTAGCATCTTTATGCGAATCCTAACTTTTACGTGCGGTGTAATCGTTTACTTGCATTGCTACAATTATACGAATGCTACATGTGTTGCCTGCTTGCTTGATGTATAAATATAGAATTACGAATTTTATATTTTTTTGATGATTGCGGTATTAAAACTGGAATTTTCTTTATTAATTTCATCCTCTGTATATCCCGGATATGTGGTACATATATAGATATCTGTGGGGATTATTCTCGATGTATCAATAAAACGATATGGGTATCATACAAAATGATAATAGTAATAATGGCCTATAATGCTGCACACAAATGAAGATTATATCAATATAAAATTTGACATTATTAGATAACTATGTGATTATAAGAAACTTTGGTATACATTTAGATCGTAACAAATATATAATTATCATGAAATCAGAATTTTATAAAGATTTATTAAAGGTACTATGGGCACGCATGATTTTTGTAATTTCAAAAAAATCTACAGTTTTAAAGCTGACAAATCCTAAATTCACAAAATTTGGGAAGATGGCCCCAAATATTATACCTCTATAACTTCGTAAATATAGTGCTTTTTTCAACTTCGAAACTTCGCATATTATAGGTAGGTATAGATAGGTGCTATTTTTCTCAGGTTTTAGTTTTAAAAATGCTTTGATTTTCAAACTGACAAAGACTTTTAGAAATTTTACATCCAGAATTTTTCAGACAACATCACGCAAGGACTTTGAAAACAAGGGAAATGCTTGAAACGGTTTCAATGTAGACATTTTCTACATATTTCTTTAACACACAAATATATATCTAAGAATTTGTATAGCCGGGTTGAATTCAAGAAATATTCGTTGACGCTTTGACGGATAACATAACATCCATTTGATTCTTTGTGATAAAGAGTTATAGAGACAAGTCGCATGCAGATAATGAAAATGAAGTAGATGGAATAATTTTGATGAGGACGGTTTATAGGATATAAAATGCAATATAAGCTGAAATTTTGTCAAATATAATGTCCGGTTTTATAAGATAGCCTTCATTGTTATAAATATGAAGACTAACCTTTTACTAAAAGATTGCGAATTAATTTCAATTCATAACGTTTTGGAAATAATGCAAATATAAAAATATATGAAATAGAAAGTTAGCTTTGATTTTCATTTTGTCAAATAATTTGTGGAATAAATTTAAACACCCTTTCGAAATCGATAAAATATATAATATGAATAACATGCAAAATAAATCTAAACACACAATTAATTAACAAACTCAGTTTTTTTACAGTTTCTGTAGAAATAACTTTTTTGAAACTCAGTATTTTCTAGATATTGCAGAAAATCTTTTCTATATAGATGTTTGTAAAATGTTGTTTTATTTGAAATTATATTTATTATGAGAAGACGTAATTAATACAATTCGAAAAACATTCTTAACAATTAACATACCTGGAGCACCCTCTTTGATAGACCAGTTTTCTCTGCAAGCGACTTCAAATCCTTGGCATCAGGGTTGTGATTGAGGCCAAAATAGGACTTCATCGTTCTTAATTGATGGTGTTTAAAGGAGGTTCGCATTCGCTTTTGTCGCGGTGGGCTGTTCAAACAGTAGTCGTCATGGCCGCGGTCAAACATGTCATCTGGAATAATTATTTAACAATCAATATAAAAGTTTATCATCGTTTAACATCAAAATTATAGTTTAGCATATTTGGCATCAATAGAAAGAATTTTAAACATTCGAAAGTTCTTACCTGTAGAGTCCATGTCTCCCCTCTTCTTTCGTGACCGACCTTTTGACAGAGCTCCAAAGGCCCCTGGATAGAATCCAGGCAGCCGGCTCAGGCTCGGATGTGGAGCAAAAAAGCCATGCGGGGTAACCGGCGGACCAAGATGACCTGGCGGCAAGCCAGGTATCATTCCAACACCTCCACCACCGCCATCCAGAATGCCCAGGTCCTCTCGGCAGTAAGGGAGCGGTCCTCGGAGTCCGTAGACCTCTCCGGTGTGGAGGACCCGCTGACACCGGGCGCAGGAGAAGCAGTTCAAGTGGAAGACCAGATCTCTGGCCCGCATCACCAACTCTGAGCCGCCAATGCAAATACCACAGCGGGCACAGCTGCGTGATCCGAACTGTCTGTAGAGAGTCGAACAAGACATGTGGGATCACGATTTATAGTTTTGTGGATTGTTATATTGATGACGTGGTAAACATATTTAATCGAATCATATTTACAAAATCATTTTGAAAATGGTTCTCCTTGTTCAAAGTGGATTGAGAAAAAAGACAGTCACGCATAATAAATTTAGAAATATTACGATTTCGATTTATAAAAAAATAATTTTGTTTTTAATAAATTCATGATTATATTCATTTATTCAGAGTTACAAATCCCAAACAACAAATATATTTCTTTTTAAATCGCGTTTGATTTTTCTGTTTCCTTAATCAGATTGCAATTAATTAACCTTCGTCCAAACAAACACCTGCTTCTCGCCATAAGAGAACGAAACATCAACATTTGACGAGAATGGCAGTGGACAGTTTAGTATATATTTTTAGCTTATTTTGAAATCTTGACTGCGCCATAACTATTAAGGACCTCATCAACAACTGCTTCGTTGACTATTCAAGTGGTCCAGGCACTTCACAGTTGCTTTAAAACTACTCGACAATTTCAGTCCAGCCCATCTTTATATATTATAGAGACAATCAGCTTTAGGTCAAAATCGAAAGTTTTTTTGTAAAGTTGTAAGGCTCACTAATTAGCTCGAAATTTCTAAAATTTATTTTCACGGCAACGTTTCTTTTTTTCTGTTTGATAAACTTCCTCGTCTGTAAATACAAAAATCCGGACAGACCACCAAGCAGAGTAGATATTAAAGTAAATATATAGTCGACCAAAATTGAGCTCATTACAACACGCTTCAAATAGTTCGTTAGTTTTAGATGAGTTGTGTTCACAAATGATCTAACCACAAGTGGAACCTTCCCCACACCATAGATAAAGTTTAAAACTATGAACTGATCCTCCCAACCAAAACAGAGAAAGCCAGTGAAATAAGGTTGACTGGACGGCTTTGAAATAGATTGGCACAGAGGGGATTCAAACGGGACAAGTTTGCTTTGCTCAATCCTGCTGTGCGGACAGACTTCCTCGGGAAATTAATTGGACAAATGTTGTCAATTGTTGAGTTGCTAGGTCCGTATTGTCGAAGTCCGCGCATTGTGTTCTTCTGTATACAAACTCAGTGGACTTCAAGAATAAATACGTCAAGATACCTGGCATCTAATCTGACATTCGCAATTTAAATAAAGTTATTTATTTTATTATGCGCACATGTTCTTGTATTTTAAATTAGAATTTGATATTTATTGAACATTTTATATATTTGCAATTACAAATTATTATTTAGGCATAAAAATACACCAATTATTAAAAAAGAATACACTGAATTTCATATCCATTGGGAGAAATATTTCATTTATTATTTATTATATATAAAAGATATAGATGTTGGCAGCTCTTCTAAAGAAACACATTAACCATTTGACCTCAAATAATCACTTATATACAAGGAATCATCAAAAAGTTGCACTTTATACATATATAAAATTTGCAGCTGT
This sequence comes from Vannuccia rotundouncinata, assembly GCA_034780395.1. Taxonomy (NCBI): domain Eukaryota; kingdom Metazoa; phylum Platyhelminthes; order Proseriata; family Coelogynoporidae; genus Vannuccia; species Vannuccia rotundouncinata. The sequence goes on along the minus strand of JAUZNC010058433.1, from coordinate 5,378 downwards.
GTATATATATAGGGAGAATATATATTATTTGATGATGGGGTAATCTATATATACTCATCGTTATAAGAAAAGTATGAAGGGCATTTATTATTTGTTGTACAATATTCCATCGATTTCATTATTCTTCACTATATATAGATAGAATACGTCTTATATATATATATATATAGGGACACTATAAACATAGTTAATTTTAATAAAAGTTTAATTTTAAATAAAAAAAACAATTTTATATTTTATAATAGGTATATATATATTCCTATAACTGTTTTATTAATGATTTTTTAGTACTGTCGAAATAAAAATATATTACTTTTAAAAATTATATTTTCAGAATAAAAATTTATCATATCTATTAATATTACTCACAAATACTATTTTTGGTATAAAAATTATCTAAAAACTTCATTGATATAATATAACATGAATATATTATTAAAAAATTGTAATTATGGATATTTAACTATTAATAAAAAAGGAGCAAAAATAATATTCAAAACTTTTTAGGATTTGACGCAACATTTAATATGTTTAATTCTTTTCCTGATGAAAAGCGTCATTTGTAAACAAATTCTGTTTATAGATTAAATTATATGTTCAGATATAACTGATGTTCCAGACTCTCATAAAAGAAGTTTATTTATCTTTGAATAAAATACGACACCTGTCATTAAACTAAGATAATTCGTGACACCTTTCATGCTACTTGAACCACCTTTTCAACTCCCTGAGATTATAAATGAGGCGCACTGAAGGAGGACCTCTTCCAAGAAACTGACCCTCCAACTTTCCCAGACACGGATGTGGAAAGAATCTTCGTGTCTAATCGTCCGGAAGAGGTACATCCTCTCCTGAACGCGCACAGCAAGTCTCAAGGAAATCGAAGGTTAGACCGCGAGTCACTAGGAGGAGGAGCACTTTGGACATAATTACGCCTCCTCTTTGCCACTCTCTTATAGCCAAGGCAAAGAGCATGACATTATGTGTGACTGTCTCTCCGTATCAATGATAAAATGGAGATGAATCCATTCCATCTTTTTAGAAAAATTGGTAAAGCGGGTGAACTTTCGAAATGTTATACTAATCTTACCCTTATATAGTTCTCTATTATTATATGATTCAAGGAATGTTTGAGTTCTTTAAAGTTTCAAATTGAACTCGTGTGCCTCCAAACAGTTAGCCCAGCATGCAGGGAATAAAGACCCTGTAATTTGCCAGGCTGTTATACAACTTCTGTTATCTGTCCGCCTTTGGAGGATTGAACAAGTCACGCCGGATGAGGCACATGTCAGAGGAGACGAAGAAGAAACTGTGATTTTACGGAATTCGAATTTTCTTACACGCAATGGACCTTTTATGCAGATTATAAATCTTTTTATATACGCTGGTAAAACAAGAGAAGTTTAAATAGCCTAATTATGTTTCATTTGTTATTGATGTGCTAAATGTAAAGCTCAGAAATGGATATTCTTATTTTTATCAATGCATTAAAATGTTGTTTTTAGCGTATTTCTAAAATTTATATATTAAAACTAGAATTTTTATTGTAAACTTTGCAAAATTATCCCTCATATCATTTTCCCAAAAATTGTAGGTATACCCAATATTTGCTAAGCAACAACTTCATATCTAATTTCTAATAAATGGCAGTTGACCAATAATCTTTGTAAAAGTTAAGTGATGATAGATTTCTCCTTTATTACGTTTATCTCACCTTCAAGTGATAACTTTCAGTTTCAAGATAGTGTCATAACAACTCAAATTTCATTTTTTATTAGTTGCAATATTTGAAAGAGATAGAATTTCTCCCCAGGGAGGATATCGAGTGGTGAACTGAGCTAATTTTTGGGTTGCCAACCACATCACTCGGTAATGTAATTGACTAAAAAAGGGTTCTATAAAATATATTAAAAAGAATGAGTAGGGACCCCCTGGACTCTATTATATAGGATGTATATACAGACAATAACATGAACTGCAAGATCGAAAGTTAACCCCTGATGAGATCAATAGATCCTTGAAACTTCTTGAACATTTATTGAAGATTTGCCATCAACAGCCGTGGACATAGAAGGTGCATTTGATGCTCAGAATGATGAAGTGTATAGTTTAGTTTGATTTTTGTGTTGGTCATTGTATTAAAATTAATTATATAGTTTTAGTTCCTAAAAAATTTTCAAAAAAATTCAGAATTCTGCAAACATTATCTCTTACTTGTAATAGTCATCGCGGCAAAAGATGGCGCCATTTTTCGCAAAGCAGGATGGCTCCGAGTCCAGTACTACTTGACACACGCTGCATCTGAGGCAGGCAAGGTGCCAAACGGCGTCCACAGCTTGGAGAAAAAATCGATCCAGAATGGGTCGTTGGCACCCGGCGCAGAAACCCGCCGGTTGAAAGTCATCGGTGCAGAACTTGACTGGATTGTCGATACGGGTGTTGTTATAGGCGATCAGCGAGTTGAGCTGATCTGCGCCATGACAGTCTGTAGGTCGGTGTTGTTGAAGGACGACGTGGGCATCGCGTTCGTCTAGGAGGCAGTATTCGGGCATCTACAGAGGCGTGGGAAACAATTTCATAAAATATTTTCTTTTTATACTTTTAACTTTAATGTTTAAATTATCCTCACCATATATCAAGATTGTTTTTTCATTGAAAACAATTTAGACATATATGAAAATGATTTTTGCAAAAGAAATGCCTTTTAAAATTAAAATATAGATCAATCAATAAAGTTTACAGAAATAAATAAATTATCCCTTTTTTGAGTTGTTCTTGAATAAAACATAATTTTTTTACATAATTGGTTTGTTTGTTTGTTTATAGCGCCCAATTAGAACAATTAGTTAGATCGTTTAGATAGTCATGTTTGTAAAATACTGTTTAATAGAGCAATTTATTAATTAAAATTTCTAAAATATCAAAATCTCCCTTTGATTTTATTTAAAATATGAAGCATAAACAAATTATTTTTATTTAATTTGGGGTGGAGGGGAAGATGAGGGATGTCATTTATTTGATTGATAACAAATTGTCAATTTAATAACATAATGTACAAAATGAAACCATTATTCTACGTCATATTTTTAATAGCTTTATATACAATCTCGAAATATCAGTTTATTACCTATACATGTAATCACGAATGAAGGATTCTTATAAATATTCCCGAAAATCCTAAGAACAGAATCGAACAGTTTTTTTATTTCATTGAAAATTCGGACAAGTATGTAATATAAATGTGTATATAATTAATTCGACACACATTTTACGCATACTAATAGCTCCCCTGTTTTGCATATAATAATGCAAGATTCATTCACCCCATCCCACCTATGTTAATATGCCACATATAAAGTCAGATATATAATAATTTTCTGTTAAATAGAAGGACATATGTTTACTAGTCTGTATTTTGAGAAAATCTACAAGTTTCTACCTACTCAATATTGGTCAATACATTTGGCTCGAGACAATGGATTTTTAATAAAAACACCGCTGGGCACTATTTCAGCGGAGAATTTATATACATCTATCGCAGAATTCAGATGCTTTCTTTGTGCAATATGAATTTGAGAAGAAATTATTTAAAAATATATTTGAATAGAATTAGAATTATTTCTACCATATATTGTTAAATATCAATATATAAATAAAGAGCGATATTTTTCTGGGACACAGAAATGAGAATAGAAAAATAAAATAATAATGCAAAAGTTTTGGGGGTCGTGACACACACAAAGAGTTGTTTCGATGTCTTGGCTGTCATTTAGGCTCATAAGAGGACTGCTTATATAAAGAACACTTCTGAAAGACGAGATCAAATGGAGTTTTCCTCTTTTATTTTTAATATGAAGTTATAAAAATTGTATTAATAAAAAGATGACTTATTGATCTCTCCATAATGCGTGCATATTGCATATTCTTTTTAATATATAGAATAAACTTGAAGGCTAATTGTTATTATCCCTGTTATTTTATTATATATATATTCTAACATACATTTTAAAAAATAAATTCTAATAAAGTTTGTTAATAAAATATTATTTAATCAAACTGATGTAGAAATTAACAAAAAGTATATTTAAATACACAAAAATAAAATGGTATATGTCCATTCTATAATGTTTGCTGTTCAGAAATTTTAGCAAATTAATACATATTTGATAATTTATAATTCATATAGTTATAAACAAAAACGTGTACCAATTTGTAAACTATAATTATTTAATTGAAGCCAACTTTCAATTGTATAAAGATGTCTATTCAAATTGCGTTATTCAATATTAAAAATAATTTAAAAAGTTTTTTATAGGGTATTGTATATTTAATTCATTATTTTGATTAATTTTCATATCGTTCGATTCTTTATATAATGAATTGATGATAATTGAAAAGAAATCTCAATTTATAGTAAATATTCAAAAACAAAAATATATGAAGAAATGTAAAATTTATAAAAGTGTTCATTACTATATATCAATATTATACAAAACAACAAATAAAAATCCTTTACACTATTATTGTATTTAGATAAAAGAATTGAATGCTACCCATATTAGTATATTATATCCACTAATGACTACGTTGTCACGCCATCTGACAACCTTACACATCTTTTGTTCGACATCTTTGCTCTTTGTGATCTCTGAGATATACAGTTACCGCCATGATAAACATACAAAAAACATGAATCCATGAACAATCGGTGACTGTAATATAGCCGCTAGGAATCTTGTTTGTAATTCTTTGAGAGACCGTAGAGAGATCTTCCTTGTTTTATTGTTAGTAATGTTATAGAAATAATTACGCCCGAAAGAAGACGAAGTGGTTTTGTTATATATATATATCAAGATTGGATAGTAAATATCTTGGGGGTTTGGTCCCTTTTGTGGATTCCCTTTTTTTATTTTCTTTAAACGTTATTATTTTATGAACAATATGTATAGATGAGTATAAAGGTATAACTAAAATAAACTACTTAATTAACTGTTTATATAACAATGAATAAACAATATGTGATGATAATATAAACACTTTTCTTATATCGAAATGAATATAATATAAATTATCGATTTAAAATTCTAGGCTATCTAATAGAAAATCTATAGTTTACTCTGTTGAAAAATTAGATTTTCACGGATTCTTGTGCAAATTTGTGAGCAATTGTAGTTTTATATAATGTTTTTTTTTTTAAATTTAATTTTTACCGGATTTTCACCTAAATCGTTAAAAATACTTTTTACCGCTTTTTTGATTGTAGCAGAGAAATATATCAAAGATCAATTAGAAAAAAAAATAATATTAACTTTAAAAACAAAGAATATTGATAAACTTCTATAAAGTTATTTAAATCGATAAATTTTGAATATAAAAAG
>JAUZNC010058432.1:0-11324 GCA_034780395.1 Vannuccia rotundouncinata | reverse complement strand
AAGGATGCAGTTGTATTAAAGGTAGACTTTATAGATGTAAAGTATTTAAAGTATATACTTTGTTTAACCCTATCCATACCGGGGGTAGAGTTTTTTAGCTGTCATTTTTTATTGAACAATTTGAGAACAGTACGCTCTCGTGACTTTTTCTAAAAGGAAGTTTAAATACTTTTAGCGCAAAAAAAATTATCCATATACCCATGTGGATATAATCATGAGTGCGGTTCCATAACCATCACCCCAAATTTTCCAACAAAAAACAATGTTTTTTTATTCAAGTATAAGCGAAATCGATTACATATACTCTGACTCTGAGGGGTGGCTATTTGTGAATTATATTTCATTGCTAAGACACAATTAATCCCTAACACACTCTTTAATATTGTACTTATTATAGTAATATAGTAATTTAATATAATTTTAAAAAATATAGTAAATTATTTCGATTAATATGAAAAAAAAATTTTAAACATTTTTTCAATATACTTTAAAATTAAAAAAAAATCATATCGATTTAACTAGGTGCTAATTTTCATCACTAATTTTCAGAATCAGCCCCCCCCCGGTACCTGGCTGCGTTAAATAACCCGGTATGGATAGGGTTAAATTAGTATTCCCTTGATCAAATTTTAAAATATGAAAGTTTATGAAATCACCCCAATTTACAACAACGGAACTGGATAGTACCTAGGTACCTAAATTAATTAATTATATTTACAAAAGTTATTCAGCTTGAAGTGTTGTTCTACACGCCTACTTATAATCACTTTTAGGAAAAAGTCCAAATTGACGCACGCAATATTTACAGCCAGATATTTTTTTATTCGTTTGCGATGTCTTCTAAATTGATGCTTTTTGTTAATTGTGAATGCACAAACAATCACATGGCATAGTTCAGACGTGGTTATCCCATGGTTGACCTGTGGTAGGTTATATTTACTCTTCAACGGGAACTGAATGCTCTTTCTCGTCTGCAAATGATGCAGCGAAAAAAACTGACAGCAATTTCACCATTGTTCAAAATATGTCATTTTGAAATTTCCCAGATGATAAAGTTTATGAGGGAACATATTTCAACTCTTAACGATTCTTGGAGCTTCGAAGTAAGGATGACCCGTCCCTAGATTGAATAAAAGAGAAAATAAATTAATACATTAAAATATTTATTAATTTTCTTTTTATTCAATCTAGGGACGGGTCATCTTCACTTCGAAGCTCTAAGAATCGTTAAAAGTTGAAACATGTTCCCTCATAACCTTTAACATCACCGCGAAAAGATGGACACTGAAGGATAAGACATTTTGAATTGGACAAAACTTAGGCAAAGAATTTCGGGTTTCCCGCTTTTTCATCTTGAACTCGTTTTGCAAAAGCGTCAGATATTATGAGTGTCTGTAATGACTGTTTGTGCATTTCTTGATGGAAGGTGCTAATTAGTTAAGGTGCTTGTTGAAAAGTCTTCCAACTAAAATCAGACGTTACATATGTAGGTTCTGATAAAATGGTGAATGATTTGTTAAAAGTAGCATTCATATATTGTATACGTATGACAAAATATAGTCTTTACTTTTAAATACTTTTACCATATCAATAATGTAGGATTATGGAAAGTAAGTTGACATCCTTATATCAGCGAATGTTATTACTCGTATGAATATTTGAAATTAAGAAACTGGTGCGAAACATCAGGAGGGGCAGCACTTGGAGCGGTAGCAGGATGGCAGATGTAGAAGCCTCCATTGTAGACATCTGTAGACATCTGGAGGTGACGCCTAAAAGATATTCGCATGAACGCGTTGGAAAACATGGAATAATCAACTTTTTTGGAGGGAGGATTAACTTGTTCCACCCGGTACCGAAAAATCAATAATCAAATAAAACGTTTCATTGGTTTCGTTCCTCTTATTGATCATCTGAAATTGCTTGCATCAATGACATTTCAGCCATCTCTCGTGTTTTGTGATTAAGGCGTTCAGCGCTAAATCCAACGGTCCGAAAATATCCGATTTACCAAGTTATATGGTTCGAATAAAGAATGCGAAGGTACTGGCCACCAGTGCCCCAAGTACTCAAGCTCTATTAATATAGAAAAATACGGATATTAAAAGATTATTAATTTTTCCAGAGAACTACAGAGAGATTCAGCCCCAAAAAAAATTCGAGTATATTGAAGCCCCCTAAAATAATTTGCTTTAAAAAATGTTATTGTGTTTTTATTTATTTTTGTATAAAATAAAAATAATTATGTAAAGCATTATTACATGTGGAGCATTAAAATAAAGATATCAAAGTTATCATGCTATGAACCTATTGGACTTTTTGAACTACTTTGCATCAACTCTATGTTTACAGTATTATAGGAGCCGCTTATACGTTTCAAGGTCAAAATTAAGTGGCAATGGCATTACCATTACCATATTGCTAAAAAAATAATGGTTTTACGTGATGGTCTTGATACTACAACAAAAATGTACATTCAGAAGTATTAACATACGTCCAGCGTCCAGAGGTGGGGTTGGGTTTTGGGCCTTTTGAGGGTTTTTGCCGATTACAAGAGAAGAATATGTGGCCGAATTGAAATATTTTTCAGACATTTTTTACAATATCCTGCCACTTTGACCCAACTGGTGGACGACTGTTCGAACAATAATGTGCTCTGAAAGTAAATATTTCAAATTATATTCCTCTCTTAGAAACGTTTAAAAATATTCTTATTACAAAAACGCAGCCTTTTTAAGGTATACATAAAAGAAAAATCAGATTAATGAAATAAATTTTTTTTGAAAGTTATAAATCATAATATAGTAACTATTGAAAATGTTAATGAAAACAATTATATCATCCCTTTATTAGTGATATAAAGCTCTAAATCACATAGCAGCACCCTCTAACTCCATCGCATTTTGTACCGATTTGTAGGCTGGGGTAAGCGTAGCAGGAGAATGGGTTTTGAAAATTACCTCTTGATTTTTATTTCAAATCCATTTTCATGCCTTCTTAATATAATTTATTACAAAAAGTCTTTTTATTATTACAATAGATATTTTACATAATATGTTTAATACATAATAAAATTTAATGAAGAATTTGTAGAGAAATAGATATCCATTTTAAAAATGTCGTACCTTTATACAGTATGTCCCCGTTTTTAAAAAATAACTGGAGACGGCGCTGACAAGACTTCAAAGAAAAGGTATGACAGCAGAGGATGCATATTAAGTTTCTGAGAGCAGTATACTGAGAGCTTAATTCGTTTTTTAGAATAGCAGAAATAATGATGAATTCAACAGTTTTTATTATATTATTTTTTTTTAAATTAAGAATGTGCCTTTTATTAAAGTCATTTTTTGGAAAAAATATGAGCCCCTGTATGACCCCAATGTTTAGAATGTTCCAATGTGCCTCTGTATAACGTCATAAGACATTTTTCTAAAAATTAAACAAGTCAAAAAATTATGTTTTAAGAGAATATCTCAAAAATGAATCAACAAATAAAAAAATTACGAAAATTAATCTATCAAATAGGGTACAGTTAAAGTGTGGAAAAAGTTCAGGAATCACTCATAATGTCCCTAGGCAAAAAGTACTGTTTTAATGCTAACATATTGTGAATTTGGTCTATTTTGACAATATTCCCGTAATCACAATTTGGTAAACTTTTGTTGGGAGTACTTGTTTACATTTAGATCAAGAATCAAAAGAAACTATCTTGTAAAGTTACTACAAGTCTGGCTTTGAAATTCGTAAATTCGTGGAGACAAAAACTGTTAGTAGCTGCAAAATTTAATATCATATATTTAATCTCAATGATGATAATGATGGTAATATCTAAATTATTGTTATTATTGTGTTATTAAGTTGTTGTTAAATTATTAGTGTTATTATTGTTATTATGTCTAAATCATTTTTTTAACTTATTCCAAATTGAATATTTTTTTTAACTTATTGATTTTTTGGAAAAGAAAAAATATGGTGTACTTATTGTACTACTCACTTAATAAATGAAATAAGTTTCAAATTTATTTTTAAAGTAAACAAAGAATTATATACAATTTTATTTTAACTAGTAATTAATCAATTTAATTTGTGCATAATATTCATTATTTTGCGTACGTAATACAATTATAATTTTTTTTCCTTATTGAATGTGCTTATTGAGTAGTTTGACCCACTAAATAAAATAAAATGAACTCCAAAATTATACATTAATTATTTTATTACTAAAATATTTTCAAGTAGTATTACTATTAAATATATATTTTTAAATTTTATTTGGAACAATTATATTAACCCCCCACTATACGGGATGTGTCATATGGTGGAACAAGAAATTGATTCTTACTAGGGTTTATTCTACCCTTATTTAAAAAAATAATTTTAAACTCATTTGTTAAATATTTTGCTTTTAGATAAATCAATAAACTATGTATATAAACGAATTATTGAATGTTTTACATAAATGTGGATTTTAAATTTTGAGTTGGTTTCTGCAGATCGTTATAATGTTAAATTTCTTTTTATATGCGAATCACAATGTTTTCACTAAATTTGTGCCCTTAAACAAACTAATTTGGATATCCGGAATTCGTTTATATATAATATAGTACTTGTTTTCAAGTTAAATATAATTATTTTACACTTTATAGATTGCGGTTAAATACTATAGGAGTATATTTTAAACTATATTCAGGCTGAATGTGAGGACTTGTTAGGTGCTAAAATTTATTTTAATAAATTGCTGTAATACACACCATAATAAGTTTTACTTATTATATATACCTTACACAAATCATGAATTGATTTGCTTTACTTAGCTTTGATTATAATAATACCTACCTCAACTTATGAGATTTTATCTGGTATACGCATACTTATCTGTACTTATAAATCACATATACTTGCAACAACTCAAAAGTTGACTTACTATGCTTATCATTACTAATAAGTTTACTTAGATTTTCTTAAACTGAATAACAAGTCGACTTATTAAATTACTAATTAGTTTTCCGACTATATTATAGATGAGTCACACGATATACAATATAGCGCTGCCACATGAGGTAATTGAGTTATTAATGAATATATTAGTCTCAATATTTTTATACATATTTTCATAATCTACAGAACTACATATTTATGAGAGCCTATATAGTGTCTTGGTTGAATAATAAATTTAAAAGTACACAAATATATAAATTCACACCGTTATATAAAATACCTTTGTCATTTTCACTAGCATACCTATTTAATGATCAAATATTAATTTGAAATTCAACTAATGAACAAATGCCTAAATGTGCTTTATATTAACCATTTGAACCCGGGTGCAGGCAAGACTGTCTTGCCATGACAATTTTATGGAGTTTTATTTTTTTAGTTTTATGGAGTCTAAAAAATAGATTTCTAAATCAACTAACCCGGTGCTAAATAAGATAAAATGTTCGAACATTAAATATGTTCTGTCGCATGGGAAGGTAAATTGTAACAGATTACATGAAAACTATTTTATAAGGATTGTGCACTTTTTATTTTACATCTATTCGTTAGATTGTATAAATATTTTATTATTGTTGGAATTATTTGTAGTCATTCTGTATTTGTCAGTTTTCATTTCATGAGTTTATTTTCGAACATTTACTGGGTTATAAGTTGAGTCAAAAATAGATTTCTAAACAAATGTTCGAACAACCCCGTTCAGTCGCATGGAAGGTAAATTTCAACAGATGCTAATTACTGTACACACGCAATTACCCACACACTAAATTTGTACACAAAAGTGTCTTTTAACTGTTGACTTTACAATGCTTAACCGATTACAATTTCGAATTTGCTTAATATCAAGGTTGATTAACTTACCTACTTGTCTCTCTCCTCAGGACTAAGTAACTATTGTAACTAAGTTATATAAATCATTATATGTTGTAGCACCCAGATAGCGCCCATACCTGACTATTTTAGATCAAAGTGCCGAATTACACATACTATCTGATGAATAAATCCTGAGAAACTTATTATTACTATTATAAGAATAATCTTAGAATATAAACTCACTTAAATGTAATACCTATAAACTACCAAATACAAGAATACTATAAGAACAGAAATACTCAGTAATATAAACAATAAATACTCAAGAATAACCTTACGAAATATTGACAAATTTACTAATTTTATATACTAGTAATAAATGCAATAAAAACATAAATTACAGAACAAGTTGTAAACATACACTGTAAACAATCCTAGATAAAATAGCTTTAATTTCATTAAATGACAGTCATACCATACCGCAAAGTTTTTGAGATAAGTATACCAAAAAAATCAATAAATTATTAATAGAGTAATTTTTATAGAGTAACTTTTTGTATTTTCTAAATGAGTATATATGACTTAAAACATATAAATTTTTAAAAATTTAAAATTTAAAATACAAAATTTCTTTAAATTATATATATAAGTTTGAAGTATAGAAACATTATAAAAAGTAAATATACATTCAAAAATTAAGTATAGACATTATGCAATTATGCAATTATTCGATTATATATATTCACATGCAGAAGTATTAACATACGTCCAGTGTCCAGAGGTGGGGTTGGGTATTGGACCTTTTGAGGGTTTTTGGCCGATTACAAAAGAAATATTGTGGGTGAATTGACACCTTTCTTGGTTAACAGGATCGGACTGTGTTCGCGCGCATTTTTAAGAGGAATCCTCATTTGGACCTTTATTGGGACCGTAGTGTCCAAAAAAGGTGTTTTAAAAAAGGTTTTTTCAATTAAATTTGTTATTTAATATTTTATGTCCGTTTAGTGTCTTATAAATACAGTTAGAAAACCTCAAAAAATTGAAAACCCTTACTTCATTCAAAAGTTAGAGGCCAAAAACTAGCGTCGGACTATGTTAACTCTATGAGAGGCTTACAAAAAAGGTGTTTTACTATAAGGACGTTTGAAAATTTGGTCCCTTCATCTCAACACGAGCAAAATTTCTGTATATTATAAACTTAATTGAAGACTTTTTTTATATATTAAATTAAATTTATATGTTAAAATTTAAGTATATAGGAACTGATATTCAAGTGTACTTAGGTATTTGAATGTAAACATTAGAATATATTAGTATAATTTTTGCTTGTAATATGTAGAAAACACTGAAATAAATAAAAATATAAGCAAAAATTTGTTTACGTTGAGAAAATATTAATAATACATTTATTTGTTTTAAAATCATCATTTTCATCAAAATTCACCCAAAACCATGGAGATTTTTCCTATTCTTTAAAATGAGAAAACACCGCATAGCAACAAAAAGAATTTGGGAAATGGAATTTATATTACAAGGCCTCCAGATGGGTTCCAGACAATTTTGTGAGAAAACACACTCAATATTAGATGTATAATATCGCGCTCATTATATTGTATAGCTCCATCTTGTCAGCCCGTTTTATATATCAAAATTACATCATTAGTTGGTATAGCAGCTAGCCAGCTAGCTCCTGTTATGGGGTGAGTTAATAGTGCGCATGTGTTCTGTTTGACAAAAGCCTTAAGTAAGCAAGACAGACTGATCGAAAACTGATTCTAAATTACTACGTACTCTGGATATATTGGTTACGTAAATATATGTAAATATTGGTAAATATATTGATAATTAATTTAATATATATGTAATATATTTAAGTTAATTAATTTAAAATATTGGTAAATATAAGTTTTCGTGAATGGAAATTGAAAGGAAATGGACTGTAACATTTTGCAAACCGTATATATAACACATTTCTGTTCCAATTTTTCATCATTACAATATTTTTCACACTATCAAAATAATTTCCTCTATATAATGAGTTTCCAAAATACTAAATAATGGAAACTTATCGTTTGATTAAATAGATCGCCCAATGAATAGTTAACATTTTGTAAACTGAATAAAAATCATTTTGTTTAGTTCCAATATTTTATTTCATTATATAGATATAATCATTTGTTGTTCCTTTTAACACAGCCAGTATAATTTCCATTACATGATGAGTTTCCCAAATGTAAAATACTGATTATACACATACATTGAATAAATGGATCGACTAATGTACTTCTAATAGAAATAGCACGAATAAACTTTAGTAAATAAAAATAATTTATATCGAGTCCAATTACTACTGTATTTGTAAATGATAAGATAATAATTAAAATCAATCGCGGAAATTTCGGTTCCAGACAATTTGGTACCAATTAATAAAAATTTCAAGATTATCCGCGCTAATACAAACAAACCAAATTAAATTTGAATAGAAATATATACTAAATAATCAAACGTAAGTATAGATAGGCTATATATGCATACTTGGTTTGTTAAAATTTATGTAATCGATGTTATTTTTGAAATTTGTTAGTCTTTAACAGAAATATATAATCTTTTACATAGCTTAATTATCGTGGCAATTTCATTGTTATAGAACTAGGTCAAGGTATACACTAACAATGTATCATTCTGACTGAAACGCGCTTTTTTGTATAATTATAAACAGTTCTGTTCAATTTCTGTTCACTCAATGTAGGTACATGTCATTTTGATTTGCATATTTAATGGATTTAATTATAATATCGATCATAGTTAATTAGTAAAGGTCTTCTATTCATATTGATTAACATGAAAAGACAATTTTTGGAGATATTATGATAGGTTGTCGGGTGATATGAATTTGGGTGGCATGATCAGTAGCCCCCCCCAATATAAAAATGGCGACGCCGACCATAATTTTATGGGAATTTTCAACTTTTAGAGCGTTTTCATGTAGGTGCAAAATCGCTCTAAAAATATTTATTATGCAAAAAATGTATCTGTGCAATTTGCAATCTAACTTGCTATTGCATTTTACCATTTTTGGTCGCCATGCAGTACTGTCTATAGTTACCTTAGCAACCAATAGTAAATTGAATCAATATCACCGTAATTGGCATAATAACCGTCAGATCAACGTTATTGAAGTTGGATACCAACATTACTCAGATTGGGTGTTCATTTCCAAAAAAACTCTATTATTAAAGAATGATTTTCGGTTGCTATGGGACTGCGGAGCGTGGAAAGCTTGGGTGGGCTAAGCTCTCTGTTAAAACTGAAGATTCTGAAAAATAAAAGGAGAAAAAAATTCGGATAATATTTGACTTAAAAAGTAGGGGAAAATATATGAAAAATACCTCATAGGCCTCCCACTAAAAAATCGTTCCACTGCAGTCCCTGTAAAATTAGGAATATTGGATAATTTTTGGATATTAAATAATGGAATAAAAGTTATTAATTTTTGTCAGATTCTGTGTATCGATTCTGTGTGCAGCGTTATAAATTTTTTGAATTTTTTCAGCCAATCTAAATGGACACAATTTGTGAATTCTTGAATTCTTGGAAATATGACGTTTCAACATTCACCAACACTACCTAATTGTCAACCAATAGAATTCATGCAACTAAACTATTAACCACACTTGACTTTTCTACTGCTATTTACAAGCGTGCTTTCTGTCTGAATTGGTTGAATTCGAGTTTTTGCAGCACCCTTTGACGTTAGTTCTCTCAACAGATTTCATTAATCATGGACTATGACAAGCAGCCAACTGGCCCTCCAGCATATGGATATCCTCCACCGGGACCTGTTATGCAGCAACCACAATATGTAAGTACTATATATCTTTATTTTTCTTCGAATTAATTAAACGATGGTTTTACTGAGTGTTACCTTTTGGTTAATGTAATTTCACGATGTTAAATTTTAGGCTATAGGCTATATGTTAAGATATTAATTACGCAAATCAAATGTTTAAAATATAAATTAATTTAATAATTCTTCTTTTAATCTATGATATCGGTCCGCAAATGGTGCAAATGGTTCGCAAATCGTATTAATCAAAATGCAAAATGCAAAACACTTAATATTTTAAAATCTGTTTTATTAAATTTGCAGATATTTTTGACAAATTAACTCAAATATTATATTTCCAAATGTGAATCTAACAATAAGTTTGTTATAAGTTTCATTTTATTATAAAATATATAAATTTTGTTAACTGTTTCAATGTAAGTACATGGGGGACATAAAGGGGTCAAATAATTGGTGTATGTAGGTACTTAATAGAAAAAATTCGGGCGATTGTAGCTTACTTGGCCGTAAAATATTTTCAGAAAAAAACAAATCATCAAAAAAACGAAAATGTATTGGCAACAACATAGTCGGAATTGCAGATGATTTAAATACGTAGTATTTTATTTTTGATTTATCGATTTTTAATGTTTTTTCATGTTTTTGATGTTCAAGGTGTGGTTAGAAATAAGTTTGTTTTAAATCTTCGTATCGATTTTATTATCCAATATTATATAGTTACTATCTGGGTGGTGTGGTAGTTTATTTTAATTAACGGCCCAGTAAGCTACAATCCCCAAAATTCGTTGTTTGCATTATAATTCCAATCTATCGTTTTTATCGTTTCTATCGTTTCTATCCAATCCAGTCATTTTGTAGAAATAGTCAACATGATTTAATAAGAATATAGCATGTAAACTTTTCGAGAAACTATATATAGAGAAACAGTTCGATAAACCCAAAAAGCGAGTTACACCCAAATATTTGTTTATACGAATTATACTACAATTAACTAATATGTTATAATTAATATCATTAATTTTAGTTCATTCATTCTATTTAGTTTATATAATTATATTAACGACTCGTTTAAACATTGTATATAGTTATAATATTTAGTTAATTTATAATCGTTGATGACATGTCGCTTTTTTATTAATGCTATTATAATTTTTTTAAATGTAATTATTGTTTATAATTTTAAAATACATTTTTATAATATTATTACAAATTATTTTAGAAATGTTTCTTTTCAGAATTGTGATTTTAGTTCTACACAACAATTAGTATGTATTTTTAGAACTTTTTAACTAATTTGACGCCGCAATGATTTAATTTGGAGCTGAATCATGCCAAGCATGCATGTTTAATATGTTAATTAATTTAATTGTCTTTCAAAAGTTAACAGTTGATTCTAATCTCTTCATTTTATTAAGTTGTACTATTAATTTTCTTATATATTAATTATATAAACTGTTTTCTCGAGAGAAACTCAATATGAAAATCTATTCATTTACGAAAGTGAATTTTAAAACGAAAATGTCGTCAATACTGTTAAGTTAAGTAAAAGTGATTTACGTATAGGATAATTGATTTAAACGCGAACATTCTTAAAAAATAATGCACGAAGGCGCAGCCTGAGTGAATTGATTTTTTAAGAATGTTCAAGTTTAAATCAATTATCATATAT
>JAUZNC010058431.1:0-11328 GCA_034780395.1 Vannuccia rotundouncinata | reverse complement strand
ATATCATTACTTTGTATGTAATGCCTCTGGCTCCCTTGGTTACTCATTTTTCTTTTATATTTTCACTGTATTATGCTCTCTGTCGAAATACATGTCGAGTTTCTTGAGTTGATGTTTAAAACGGCTGGAACTTTTATTACGCCCACCCTGTCCATGCGTAGATGATCAAAATGAAGGCTTCATGAAATTTGCTCTTGATCGATCGATACTTTGAGGCATAAACGATTGCATAAAATCGATCGACTAGCTGCCAGTAAAAACAGATTGTGAGTGCTCATCACAAACATATATTGAAAAATAATCTTTAAAAAAAAATATAATATATAAAGTATTATTGTCTTATAAAACAATTCTTATATCTATAACTTTGAAAAATATAAATAAAAGGCATTAAGACAAATTATAATAACCATTCCAAAAATAAAATTGTAGCAAACATTCCATTTGTTGAATATTTTATATTGATAATTAAATCATGATAGAAAATGGATACGAATTTTGATTAAAATATATATGGGATGCTAATATATGTTTATATCTGGTTATTCCTTCATTATAAACTATATTTGACTAGCTGTTTGATGTTTCAAAACATTTTGATGTCTTGATGCAACCTAATTGTACCACTTTCTAATACTGTGTGCTTTTGCATACAACGTCGTGCTTCTGTGGAGCTTCTAAATTATTTGAAATTGTTTTAATTGAAAATTTCTCAGTGTAATCCTTTAGCATAAATTTTCAATAATAGAAATACAAATTTTAGATAACTTTATTTTTCAAAAGTTTATTTGGGAATAAGGTATTATTTTTAATATTTTTCGTATAAAATTATAGATATGATAATTATACAAATAGATTAACATTTAAGTTATTCACCCATACTGATTTAAAAAAAAACATTTATAATTATTAGAAGATAACATCATTCAATATAAAAATATCAAATCGAAAGTGATTCGATATGTATCCGTATATTATGCAAGTTCGTTCTTTTTCAACAATTTTACATTATTTTTCGATTTTTCAGTTTGAATAATTTTAGAATGCCAGTCTTACATATTAGCAGCTGATCGAGTTTTGGAGGTCCGTATTTGATCAGTGGTCGTTCTTTCATCATGATTGTGTTCACGTCTTACAGTCGCCAATAATCTATGTGGTCCTCTTTGGTAAGTCGATCGGTAACCAGTTGTAATTAAACTATATTTGGAACGTTTAAAATCTATAAATACAGTTTTATTAACCTTTTATATTTAAATCAAATATATTTCACTAATCCAAAAATAAAAACAATGCAAGTGATTTCTTCTTATTTTGAAATATATGCTTATAATTTATATACTTGCTAATTTATACTTATTTAATTATATAATGTACAAATGACGAAATATCAAAACAAATAACAGAAAGCCATGATGTACATAGTGTCCTGACTATTATTTTTTATATATCTTATAGTTCACATTTTTATTTTGAAATTTGTGAATAATAAAAAAATTGTATAGAAAAATGTAAACATAATTATATCAATAACCCTAAATATTATAATGAATATTTTTTAATTACCTAACCTAGCATAGCGGTAACATCCCCAGTAGGTCTGCGGTTTGAAACTAGCAAATTACCCCTTTCTACATGATAGTTTGTGGTTAAAAAATTCATGTCATAAAATCTAATTTTGTGTTTTATGTATATACATTTACTGTAGAAATTTTGACGTATAGTCTGTGAAATAAATCTGATGCTCATTTGAAAATCGTTATCATCGGTCAAAAAATCGATAATTACTCAGTGATCAATTAATAAAAAACAAAATTAAACATTAAAATGTGTGGTTTATATTATCAGAAAATTGTAGGGAAAAAAAACACGAAAACACATATCAAACTGAATTACAAGATTCGAACTTGTTCTATATATTCTATTGATTTAGCTGTTAAATTTAATACAAATTTTCTTTATTGACGAATAGATATAGTAAAGAATTAAATCTTACATTCTTTCAGTGACAACATATAGAATCGGCTAGAAGGCCAGTTAGCTTAACAATAAGATCAGTCTTTTCCGTGCGGTACATCTATAACTTGAACATTATTATTTCTCATAACTATTTATTGTATAAAAGCTTAAATTGATTGTAAATATTTTTCCATCCAACTTTGTTCTGACTTATCTTATAACATTTCTTTCTTTCTAATAATAATTATTATAATTTATTCTTTTAAATCATCTAATTGGAAAAGAAATAAAAGCAGAAGAACTCCATCTTAAAAACACTCCAATAAAACAATTAGTAAATAAAACGAATTGGATTATTTGGCTTCGAGTTAAAAATATAAATTTTTTCAAAAGAAAAACCAACTTAGAAACATTATATTTGAAACTTTGAAGGCCTATAATTATTATATTTTGTATTTTTTCGATAACAAACATATATAAATATTTATAATCAATAAGTTTACCAGCTTTACATGTTTTAAATACAAATAATATTATTACTGAATACAATATAGTTTGAAACAAAAGGAATATATATAATAATAATAAAATTAATAGAAATACAATAGCTAGCAAGTAAGTACATAATAGATTTGCATATTGTAAATAACCCACAAGTCTCCGTTTGTAAAAATACAATTTCATTAATCACGTAATTCAATTCATAGATAAAGGGAGGATTAACCGATACAAAAGGTAGACATTAATGATTTCATATGAAACTACATTGTATAGTTTTATTATTCACCAAATAGAAGTATATTATTATGTAGAACTTTCTCCAGTAATAAATTACCATTTTAAGTTCATGTTTGGTTTTTGAAACAAAGAGTCAAACAGCCTAAACTGGAATTGGAAATTAATTCCCATTACACTCAATTACATAACAATCACAATAAAAAAGTACAATTTTGATCAACTACTTTAAGCTTTGAAAAAAGCAAAACGGTCCATTTTAACAATAATTGCGACCAGTTTGTAGTTCCAGTTTCGAAGTGTTTCAACTTCCATAAAATAACGTGTGCTGGTAGAAGCGGGAGCAGTTGTAAAGAGTAGAGTTTGAGAGTATATGTTAGATAAAATCGAAAGAAAGATACGCGCAAGCAGAGTATGCAGGAAATGTAATGTCTGTCTATATTCAGCAAACAGCAAGAACCGTGATATCTATGACGGTTTGGAAGTTAGCCGTTGGGCTTTAAACCGATGAAGTCAGAAAAGGAGAGCGAGCATGTGATTAGAAGAACGTTGATGTGAAGGGGTTTGGGTGGTGGGAAGGATCACGATCCTTGTCTATTTGGTTCCACCGCGTGTCTTGGGCTGTGGGAGTTGTGATTTACGAGGAACCGTTGATGCCGGCTTATTTGCAGTTGTAGCGGGAGCAGCTTCAAATAATGAAAACAATTAAAGCGTTGTTAATCAAACTTTCCAATTTGGATTAAGAGACAGAAAATATATTAGTTATAAATATTTATTAAATTAATAAAACCTGATTTATTGTGATTATTTTCAAATTGATACTTTTGAAAAAAATGTATTCTAGGAAAATAAATTAAAATTAAATACTTATTCATTATTATTTAATTGATTAATCCAAGTAAGGACTCTATTATTAAAGCGACACGATTTTAATGTAAAACAAAAATATTTCTTTTTCAATAATATGATCAAACAAAGTATTTACTCATGGAAGAAAGAGTAAGGAAGAATAATTTATTGTTATTTAAATTTCAAATTCTAACATGATTTTGCCATTAAAAAGTATCTAAAACAAGTTGTTGAAATATACTTCTTCTCTAAAAGTTTACAAAAAATTAATACAATGTATTAACAGCATAACACAAAGAAGCAAGTATAAGAAAAAATATAAAACAACCATACATTTAAAGAATGTCTACAAAAATATAGAAAAATGTCATTTGAAAATCGATAAAAATGTCATATAATTAACCTTTCAATAATAGCTTTACATATTTCTACATATAATAAAATTTTATTGAACAATAAAAAGCGTGTGAAAGTTAAAATTATTGCAAAATAAAAGTTTTTTCATTAAATATTAATTATATTTACAAAAGGAACAATTTTACGTTATAATCCCTTCATGTGAGAAGGTCATTAGTTAATTATATTTTAGTCATTATTTAATAATAAATTTATATAAAATAATCTTGATATGTATCAGATAATTGAATAAAATATTATATCTTCAAACTACGACTGTCAACTGTTAAGAAAATAACGCTTCATTTAATAGTCCGGGCATTTTGTTGCAGAACCTTACACTAATTGCAATATGAACAAACTCATTGGATTTTGTTCTAATTTTGTTCTAAGTTCTCATTTTAATGGAAATTCAAAATGGTCGTCAGGGTTTAAAATGGTCTAAATCTGTCAATATCTCATAAACTATATTATATTCTTAGCCATAATATACTTATATTACCAATAGATAGAACCATGGTACGAAAGTAACCGAAAAACTTCGCTTTTAAAATAATTTTCGAGTATTGTTATGACGTCACGGCCGTTATAATTCAAAATGGCCACCATTTATTTACAAATATGACTATAAAATTTTAATTGCTCAATTTTGGTACATAAATCTAATACTGACAGATAGAAACATGGTATCAAAGTACCAAAATAATATTCTAATAAGATGATTTGAGGTCCTGTGATTACGTTGCGACCTTATTAATTCAAAATGCCTGCTATTTAATATAGAAATATTTGGAAATATTAAAAAAATAAAACACAGTTTATTGTTTAAATATTGTACAATAGTTTTTACAAATTAAAAGAAAGTCATTAATATATGCACATTAAATGACAATGTAATCCTCTCCGTCCCATGGCCATGCCATGGTGACTATGGAGTATAGTTGCTAGCAGATCCTCTGCTACAGTTTCCATAAGCTTGTGTGCACTTAATGTTATTTTTCAAACGCGTATATTTCTGGTTGCTACAAACAGTCTGACAGTGGCATTGGCACAAAGCTTTCGTCCCATTTTTGTCATCCTAATCTATTTGATGAAAGTTCATTTTCCCATTTCCACCTTTGTACTGGTATGTAAACACGCAGACTGTGATACATTTGTGCTACTGATGTCGGAGGGAAGATTTGAGGTTGAACACATTTAAGTTAGAAGCTACCTCCTTAGGATTGAGTGTGCCTCTTGACTTTCCGATTGTTTATAATACAAATGCCTTTTCTCCTGCCACATCTTTAATGGAAGCTGAATAAGTATCAAAAACCTTGCCGATTCACGAAATGTGTTGTTTTCTTTGAATTTCTTGAGGGAATCTTACTTTGCAATACCATGAAGACGAGATGTTGTGTATCACTAATCATGCACCACAATTTTAGTTGTGATAGACGACTGAATGCTTTTTTACACATTCAGGTCTGCATCTCCTTTAAAATGTCTTGTGTGAGTCGTGTCCTTTGTGTTATAAATTTCATCGTCGTCGAAAATGACTACAGAACTTCCATACTTCTTTGTTACATATTCTTGGCACCGGCCACATATTATGTGTTTGTAGGTAGATTCGTTGTTCAATGAAATACGGTGCAAAATTGCTCCACAATCATGCAAGACATATATCTGAAATTTATCTTGGGATATCGCAGGACCAATAATATCTCAAATTACTTAAATCTATCTTAAGTGCTCTCAAAGCAGAAGCAGCGAATCAAGCAGCGAATCTAACTCTAACTTTTCAGATAGCTGCGCAATTATGAACAATTGCTGAAGGAGACCCTGTGGATGGACCTCAATTACAACTCCATCAATCTTAGCGTATGATTTAATAACAAGTGTCAACCTGGTTCTTTTTCCTAAAGTGTAATCATCAGAGCTTTTCCCCATTCATAGATTTTAACATTTCAAACTTAACTGTTTGGGCTGTACCGACCTGGACGTTAGAGAGCACGCACATCATTGGCAAGGCTCCTCAGTTTGCAGTCCTTCCTAAAGGGATCCCTCTCCTTTAGATTCTGGAGAACTGCAAGTGTGTCCTTCCAGTCACGAGATTGTCTTGATTTGGTCATATCTTTATTCTGTTATCCAGAGTTGAAGTTGACATTTGTAAGCTCATGCATTGCTTGGTTTACCTCTTTCCTCCCTCACTTGTGTAAGTTCTTCGCTGGTCTTCAGACTTCTCATTAAGACTTGCTCGATAATCAAGTCAGAAGAAAGAAATGCCCATAGCCGATTACTTCGACGAACGACATGAAACCCCTCAACAAAACGATGTTGGACATCAGGATATTGTTACTTGAGGTTGTGCATATGTTGCAGATTTGGTGTACAACTTTAAATCTTACATCAGCTGCAGCAGAAATGTATCACTGTATGCATGTTTACATATTAAAATACAAGAGTGGAAAAATGGACTCCAGATTGTGATGACAAAAAAATGATCAAGGCTTTAATTGTTCTGACAAACATTGAGTGCTCACAAACTTGTAGAAACTGCAGGAGGGGGTCTGCTTGCAACAATATTACCCCATAGACACCATGTGGCGAAGAGGAGGAGGATTATATTGTTGTTTAATAACTATTAATGACTTTCTTTTGCTTTGCAAAATCTACATATTTCAATATTTTGACAATAAATATGTGTTCTATTTGAAAAATATTTTTCTGTGTGTAAACATGTTAAGTTTTTTTAATATTTCCATATTGTATTTCTATATGAAATAGCAGGCATTTTGAATTAATAAGGTCGCAACGTAATCACAGGACCTCAAATGATCTTACTAGAATATTATTTGGGTACTTTGATACCATGTTTTTATCTGTCAGTATTAGATTTATGTACGAACAATTGAGCAATTAAAATGTTATAATAAGATTTGTATATAAATGGTGGCCCTTTCAATTATAAAGGCCGTGACGTCATACCCAAACCTCCAATTATTTTGAACGCATGTTTTTTGGGTACTTCATACCATGTTTATATCTATCGGTAATATAAATATGTGCCTAAAAATATAATACAGTTTATGAGATATTGACAGGTTTAGTTTGTTCGTTTTGAAATTAGTATGAGGTTGACCGATATTGTGGAGTAAAATGCCTGGATTACAGGACAAATCTCGCGTTTTAATTAACAACCAAATAGTCATTTTTTATAAATCAAAAAGGGTAAGTTATAATAAAGTAATAATAATTACAACGGACCAAAAATATACAAACATTTAAAAAACCGTGATAAACTTAGCATAAGAATTTGACGAAAATAAAAATAAAATTATTAATGTCTGAAAACTCTGACAAACAATAATTATCATGTCCAACAAAAGAGTGCAGAATGTAGGTAGACGCTCAAAAGCAACTTACCTCTTCTGTTAACTGCTCCTAGGAAACTATAGTTAGCCTGGAAGCAAGTATCAAATGCAAATAAGAAATCCAACTCGACTATTTAAAGATATAATTTAGAAGTAGTAAGAAAAAATTGTGAAAAACATCATTCATATATAGGTATTGAATATTGCCGTTTTTCTTGTAATCTTTCTATTTGAATCAATGGGATGGTGTTTGAGATGAAAGAACTAAGATGATAGCGAAAATATAATGAACAAGATAAATTCCTTCTAGAATAATTGAATAAATTGATAAATCTGTTTAGGCAATGTGAGTGTGTCTAGTTGTATAGCTACAATCCATTCAGAGAAAAAGTTTCGCATGTACGAAAACTTTGATACTACTGCTAAATGTGAGGTAACATACAATTAGTGTGACTACCACCAACGACATCACCTGCAGTCATGGGAATAAAGAGACCACTGAAGGATTGTAATGACAAGATAAATTTGCTACTGAGGGACATTATATGTAAATACTAACTCACAGATAAATACATAATATAATAACGTGAAAAATAGACGTTGGCAACCTTGAGTGCAAACTATAAAGGTCACTATGACGAAATTTTGGAAATATTAATAAGCTCGCATGCAAATTAATAAACATGGTTTAGTTGGTGTCGTGTATGAGTTAATACAATATTTTAATTCTACTTCATTTTAATGTATACCTTTACGCGGGCCATGTCGAGAAGGACCTGATAGGGGGGTTGGGTCACCGGTGTTATTAAATATATATTTTTTCCATTTTTATAATATAAGTACTCTATTTGCTACTATAAGTATTATATGAATTAATCACGAAAATTGAAATATAACTTTTTTCTATTAGAATTTTTTAACATGCACTGCAAAAATAGTTATTAAAATGTAAAACCTTAAAATAATAATATACGCTTCATTTAGTATTTTGAAATTTTATTAGGTTTAATTTTTTTTGAAAAATTAGAAAAACAATTGCGAATAAGTTTCAGATGGCAGGATAATTATCATATGAATAACCTGAAAATCTTTAGATATAGAAGCAATAAGACAGAACAGTTACCAGGTGTTTCCTTGTTCTGGGTCAGTCTTCGCGGGTTCTGTGGACATCCCTGCTGCCCCATGAGATGATTATGCCAAGATTCCTCCCCCATTGGAATATTGGTGTGACAGAGAGGACAACGAGAACTTCCCTCTCCACAGGGTTCACAGGCCCCCTCCAGCACGTGCTCTTCCAACTTGGCGGATGGAAATGCTTCACAGCATTGAGGACACTTGGAGAACTGTGCCTGTGACTCACATTCTTCCAATAAGTGATCCACCAAGGTTGCAATCTCTACGACCTGCATTAACACAAGTGATACGATAAAAAGAGAAAAAATCGAACAAATAAATCCGTCAAAAATCCGTTATATAAATATATATTAGAACAACTAAATTGTGAATTTATTAATAATTAAGTGTAAAAATAGTAGTATAGGATAGTGACATCCATACCATAAGTCATTACCCCCTTATGTGATGACTTATGGGTGATGTCATCTTTTCAAACTACTAAGGATATTTGCCTCAACTTCGTTAAAAATTTATCCATATCCAATTATATTTTTAGTTGGAACAATCAAGACGTCCAAACCGAACACGCACCTGAGTGCAGTTGGCACAACGACGTAACATAGGACAACTCATCCAATAATGCTTATCAAGTCCCTCCTCTGTGAAGGTTTCATTGGTTTCTCCACAAAAGATGCAACTATTATCGAAGGTGGTCGTTGGGTCCTCCTGATTTTCCACAGCACTGCTGGATTTGCTGGCCGCTTTAGACCGGACACTGGCCGGGCCCGTGCTGCCCGCAACACTGGAGACTGCCCCCTTGGACACAGGAGGGGGTTGGTTACTGGAGATATCCTCTCCTCTGGCTTTGGCGGCGGTAAGATCTCGCAACTCTTGTAAATCACTCTGAAAGACGTGTGATCAAAGTCATGTCATGAGTGTGTGAAGACGTTAACAATCCCACCATCACTGTCAAGAAGACCCACCTGTAACTTTTCAATTTCACGTTGTTTCTTCTGCCGCGGGGTGTCACCGGGGTCGCCGCCTGTTACCTTACCGTCAAGTCGGTCGAACTTATCAAACAACCGCTTGTACAGGGGGTTCTTCCGGGTCGAGTAGTCGTCCGGGGGCAAAAACTTCCTCACCGTTTCGCGATCATGGGTTTCGTAGAGGTTGACTATGAGTAGTTCAGCTGACTCTCGGACCTAAATTGATGACAGATAGGTGTAAGACTTTAGTTTTTCATATTGGGTAGAGTGGACAATTTGAGAAAAGTAGTTGTTAACAATTCAATTAAAAGTAAACACTTTATTGAAATTAATCGATCAATCAAGAAAAAATGGTTTATAAGAAACTGTAAGTATGTCTTTAATTTGGTAAATTTAAGAGTGTACAAAAGTAATATAAAATATGGAAAAGATTAGTACAGATTCCTTTTTGCAAACAGACTTTTGGATTAAATTTAAAATAAAAACTTCTTTGTTAATAAATGAAAAGGCAAAAAAGAAAGTATCACCTCTCCCGCTCTATGTTGGAGCGCTTGTGACGCAAATTGCATGAGTGACTCCAGGTTGAAGTGATGATGTCCCAATCCATGTCGCTTATAGAGGGCCATCACTAGCTCCATTCGACTCAGCGCCAAGCGATCCATCGAGGTTACGACAATGGGTTTCAGACACTCATTGTAGAGCGACTGGAAGTTCCACACCTGCTGCCAGGTGGACATGTCTATGGTGTACTCCTTGGCAAGATCACGAATTCGGACAGCAGTCTCCCCGGTTCGACTGAGCAGGGAGGGCACGACCTTGTCTATCGCATAATGAAGGTCTGGACGAGGGACTTGGTGTCGCTCGCTAAAGTCGACCAGAACTAGTTTGTTGAGGGTGAGTGCTGCTCTAAATACGGCGAATACCTGCATTAAGAGTACATTGTATGTCTGCGTATTAATTAAATAAATTCATAAGCTGATTTTAAAAAATAAAATCTGATCAATTAATTAAATAAAAATAAAATGACAAATGATAATTTTACAATTTTTAGTTATACAAATTGTCAAAAAGTTATATTAAATAATTATTAGAGAGAAAGCAGGAAAGCAAAACAAGTACAAAAATTGTTGTTAAAAATATAAAGAAATTTAAGAAAATCAACACACATCTTCCATCTCATAATTATTTATAAGAATAAACACTGTAAAACACTATTACAAAAGGAGTGTATTTTTTAATTCAAATTATAAATTATTGAACCTTTTCTTAAACCAAAACCGTTATAAATTGTAATATTTGTTACTGTAAATAATTTAATTCTTAAAGTGTAATATTTATAGAAGAAAAGTCGGACCTGTTCACAAAATATCTAAATATATATTTAAATAAATTTCACATTTCGGTTAAAAACTGTTGAAATATAGAATTGAAAATGTTACTCATTAATTGCGTATTATTTAAAAGAATTAAATCCGCATCCGACAGGCTTTCTTGAAATATTTTATCAAATGCATTGTGATTCGGTAAAAACCGTAAAGCGATGCGTCGAGTTTCGAGTGATATTGAAATTTATTAAAAAAATGCAAATAATGTATTATTACAAAAACAATTTCTTGTTTATAGATAATAACACTAGAGTGTAACGAAAACAGGGAAATTTTTAGTAATTGGTTTGTATAATGTGCAATGAGAATAGATAAATTTGTTATATATTCAGGAAAGTTTTATATTTCAACATAATATTCACATTATCCGAATAATTATGCTCGTCTTCGACAATAGCATTGTGGTAATGAATGGTTTCGGAGTATGGGGCAATTTTTTGCTTTTTCTTACAATGATTATCAATAAAATGGAGTTAAACGTTTCTACAATTCTTCTGCGGCATCAAAGTTTGGTAGATTGCATCTTATGTATTACAAAAATAATTGAATTAT
>JAUZNC010058430.1:0-11329 GCA_034780395.1 Vannuccia rotundouncinata | reverse complement strand
CGTCAAACTATTAAGCGTTATTCTGCACATACTGATTCTGCAGTTATTGGTAAGTTCTACTAACTATTATGTTTTTGATTTAACGAAAACATTTTCTAAATTAACAAAAACATACTGTCATTATTGTTGATATAATTTGTGAACTCTCCTAAGCGTTTCCAAACGATGTAGTAAATGAAACGACAACATTGTCAATACATTTTACGTGGATGGTCTTAGATATCAAAAACCACTGAATTTTATAGAGTGTAATACTTTTATTTTGTATAAGCTTTTCCAGTAAAATCCCCTCTGATTTATAATTGTATATATTTTACGTATATGAATAAAACAAGATTTTTTCTATTTTTGCAGAAGGAAATTAGGCTAATAATATTAAACGTTTTCGCTGTTTGAGAAGAAAGTGGGATAATGCAGACCTGTCCGCGGAAAACAATGGTAGCTTGTACAAACACCGTGAGTTATAATGTGATCAAATAATTTACTGTCAAGCCTACAAGCCATAATTTACAGGCCAAGTCTGTTAGTTTTGGGTTGATTTAAAACTAATACAATCTTATAACACTCTATTAAATGTTAAACTACTTTACTTTCCATATATATAGATTAGGGATTCAAAATACTCGTACAATACTCGTTATGCAGTTCGGAAAGCTAAGGATTTGAAGTTCGCCATATCCACTGTGAGGAGGTTGAAGTGGAACTGCGGAAAATATGTCCTGCTCTCGTGGCTACAGCTACTACACCTGTTCATCCCGAAGTTTGTGCTTCCCATCCACGGAATGATCCTGAATTTCTGCCTCGATAACAACTGTTCATTGAAATTCCAATCAATGCAACCTATATTATACTTCCTACCCCATTCATTATTGACATTTTACAGATGTCACGCTTTTTATTAATTTTGTAATTCATCTTTTAAATTACACTTATATTAAAATGGTTGTTTACGTTGTTTTAACCTTTTTATCAAGGGAAATATTTTATGTCGCTTTTTAGAACACCCTTTCCAATTTAGAACACCCTTTTAACTATTTTCCAACACATCATTTTTGTGTGTTCTTAATAATATTTTAGAAAACTCCAGAACGCATCTAGTAACACTTTTAGAACACCCTTATGTGTTCTTAAAGTGTTGTTGGATGCGTTCTGGTGTGTTCTTAATTGCCTTTTTTAGTGTTATTAGACGTTGCAAAATTTTAGAGTGTACTTATTATACTAATTAAATATTATTTTTAAATGACAAGTACACTAAATATAGTTATTAAAAATATGAAAATATATACTTTGAAAGAGAGATATCCTAAATTTGCAATTAGTATGTATTTAACAGGTATATAATTACCATGTATGTGTCTATTTTCTAGTACGAACTATAGTTCAAGTATTCCTTTTTCATGGATCGACAAATTATTTCAATTTGTCATGCCGAACAGATCTGCAAAAGTCAAGAGATATTGGACTTGTAAAACTTTCATCACCATTGAATTTTAATCAAAACGTCCAGGCGGTGAATCTTCACTGTACAGCCATTACACCATCAGAGGTGTTTAAAATAGCAGGATTTGGTGACGATTTACATCATAGGTATGCTATTTAGATTTAAATTATTATTTTAAATTTAACATACAAAATATTATTAAAAAATTATATTATTTGTTTAAACAATTAAATTTATAATTTATTACTATTTATCGAAAACTTAATCGATCTGATTTATACTTTGTCAAAAGATTTAGTGTATTTCTAGAAGACTTTAAAAATAAATATAAACGCGTTTTAATCAATATTAACATAATAATATATACGTGTGTTTTGTAACAGATGTGTGTTTTTGCAACAGATTTTACACAACTGTCTTAAATTGATTTGTTCGTTTACAGTTGTGTAAGTAATCGTGATATGCATATACACGCTCCCCAAGCAACAATAATAATTAAAAATATAATCAATTAAACTTTATTGCTTTGACATAAATTTTCCAATAATTTATAAACTTTATAAGATTTTTATTATCAACTGTTAAAATGAATGTCTGTCAATGAGTATAACCAATTTAATTTCTATTGTTAAAAAAAGTACTGGTTTACTAAGAAACTACATTAAGAATATGACTTTAAACATTATATAAAACGTTTCATAATATATATGTTTATGAAAATTGACTTATCAATTAATAGAATGCAATTGCTTCTATAGCAAAAATGTCTAATTTTTCAAAATATTAAGTATTGTTTAAATGAGAGGTTAAATGTATTTTAAAATGTCATCAAAATCTGTTACAGTTTAGCGTTCGTTATTGGTGCTGAAGAATAAGATGAAAAATTAGAAGAAGAATAATATGGTGAATAATAACGAAATAGTGCGATTTTTTGAAAGTTTATATTTCTAAGACAATAATACAATAGCTACCGAGCAAGACAGTTGGGTTTCTTATTAAGTCGAGGCTGCGCTACAATATACAATTATGATTATTTGTAAATATGAAACAGTTTGTGAGTATTATCTGTTACAAAAAGGCCTATTTTGTTGAGTTTCGATATACGAACAGTGTACATAGCTCATTTATAGATATTTTATTGAACATATAGAGAACAAATAACTTTTATAGTATAGTCTTAGATCATGGACCAACACAATTAAAGACTTATCAGTTTCCTAAAACAACCAGGCAAAATAGGCCCATTTGCATTTTTAGATTGCAAGTCGTGGGAAATACGCAGATACTTTTATACGTTTGTGGCAACCTTTCTGGCATGTAAGTTGTGTCATGTCGGCTGGCTCTATAGCCGAATATTCCCTACCTTCGCTTTGGCCTGACCTTTTAAATTTCGCTACCATTGTTTTTAGCATCCGATTTGCGGCAATCTTTTCGGCAATTATGATATTTACTTCTGGGTGATTCAGACAGAGGTATCTATGCATTCCTCCTATTATACAAATGAGGCTGGCGTGTGAATAAAATTGGCCATTTGTTTGTAGAAGCTCACTGTAGAAGTATCGTTAATAATTGTTTAGAATGGATTTAGGATGACTCAGAAGATATACATTAAATTTTTGAACCACGAGGAACTGTCGAAATTTGTCCGTATACGCATCCATATGCTTGAGTCTTGAGACAGGAACATTAACCTTTTCTGAATTGTCCAATTATATAATTTTATCTGATGAAATTTCTTCAGAATCTTCGCAATTGTTAATACAGTCTGTAAATGTGTTACGAATTTCATACGCATTTCTTTCCATCGACTCCATCGTAACCCAATCTAATAATTATTAGTTCGAACCGGATATTTCATTATTAGGAACGTTTGCGAGATTCAGTAAATGACCGTCTGTCATGGTTATTAATATTAAATAATATATTAACAACCATAGATTGAAGGCAATTCAAAATTAGTCCAGAAATATATAGACATTGATATTATTCAGTTTGGTATAACATATAGATATAATCGATATAGTATAGTATTACATGCCCTTAATTCTATAAATTCAATTGAAACACTTCATTTCATTATATTATGCCCGTATTTCACTTAATTAATTTTTTTTCTATACATGTATGAACAACTTTTCCATGCATGCTGTCAGCTGACGGAAAAATAATACTTTTCCATACATGGTCAACTTTTTAATGCATAGTGTAACATTACATATTATGTAATTATTTAATGCAATACAATATTGAAGTAATTATTTAAAAATTAGGTATATGTTAATATTAAACATGTAATTATCATATATTTCAATACATATTACTTTTATAAACATTAACACCAATTTAAAACTCATTAGTCAAGCACAAAGATAGTCACAATGCTTATAAATTTATTCCAATCAAGTTCTAGGATCAAAATATGTAAATTAAATGTTTTAAAAACTGTTTGCTATAGCTAATGATTTTAAAAATAAATAAATACAATTAAAAAACAGGGACTACTATAATATTCGGACGGATAACTAGCTAATTATGTAATTTTGACTGTAAAGCTGACATCATTTTCCCTTAAATTTATCCTTATTTCGAAATTTTCAATGTTAAACGTGTAATTTTTCAAGCTTAATTCTTTTCTTTTTTCTTTTAATTTCATTATACATAACCATATAGTATACATTTTCATAATTTCGGTATATCTTAGACTAAATAAATATGTAACAGTAAAAACGAAGTCAATAGTACAACTATTTTATCCTTTAGTCATGAAAACATACATTCATATATACACATGTGTAATAATTATATAAAGAAAAACATTTCTATTTAAAATATTCGTAACATCTGTAATGGAAAAATGTATATCAATTAACCAAGAGCATCATGCACATTATGTTACATGTATAAAATAAAATATTATGTGTGATAACTACTAGTATAAATAACAAATTATATAAATCCAAAAAAGCCAAAACAAGTTCAAAATATCGGGATAAAAACAAGCAAAATTGGTAGTAAAGGTATATTACGCGTGTACAAAATTAATTTTTTTACTAGATCTAAAACAAATATTTCATGAGATATTTGTACATAAATGTGAAACATACGATACATCAATTTTGCAGTATGATAAAATACATAATAAATAGTTATATTTAAGAGTGATTCCACTGTTCAATTAATCCAAATGGTTAATACGAAATATTAATTTAAATAAACTATGTCTGAGAGGTAAAAACAAAAAAGTAATGTAGGATAATATTCATCTCTAAAAATTAATTTGCTAATTTTCGTATTTTCCGACTATTCATTAGCGGTACGAATAAAGCCCTTATAAAATATATTAACAAATAGACGACAAACTGAGACAAACTTATCTCCGAAATCACAAGGATACGATTCACCTAAACAAGTAAAAAGTCGTATAAAACGCGATGTGTAGTGAGTTCTAGGATGGTGTGGATCTGCTGTAAATTCAGAAAATATATGAAGGCAGGAACGACCAAAAGCACAAAGACAGACCACCTCGTGAAACCAGATTGATAAATTTAGATGCTGGCATATTCTCCGTATCCACATCAGAGGCGATAAACTCATTCTCCTTGAATGTAATGTAACCAGATGAGTAGTAAAGAGAAGCCTCTACTTCAGAGGAGAGAGTTTGCGTTATCACAAGGGCATCGTCTAATATAAGGAGCTCTTTGTCTGCGAAATCAGATGAACAACATGAGCCCGCCTAGTGTTTCAGAGTTTCCTCAACGTTGAGACGGGCAAAGAGTTTCAGGCATTGTAGTTGAAGGCTGGAAAGCACCTGTTCTACCGCAATAAAGTTATTCCCACCACTTAGTTGCCTACAGTACAAGGAACAGAAAACATTAAAAAGGTGATGTATATTTAAACATGTTTCATACCTAAATATAAATATATCAATAAAATATAGTGACATTCATGGTATCAATAATTTAGTTTTGAACCAAAAGAATAAATAATTTATACTAAATGAATAAAACAAACTAGTTCTAAATACTCTAATAAGCATAGAATATACAATATATGTATAATGCAATATGTTACATATGTAAAAATACATATACAGCAGTCTTTTCTAATCATATTACATGTTGTCATAAGTTATCTGTGTTCAATTATATATGCACGGAAGTAAAATATGGGTAATAATTGTAAAATTTTGAAATCTGCTTAAATAATTACCATTTATTTTATATCTAAACGTCTTTGAAAAGTTATGAACAATTTATTCTGAATTAAATCTTAAAAAGTAAAACTATTTTAAAATTAAACAATCTGCTATTTTGTAATCAGAACCGGGCAGACAAAAGCTCTCAAATTACCACCAAAAGTAAATAGCATTTGATTACTGCAATATGTGTGTTCAATATGAAATTCAATATTACTGATATCGGTGTTCAATATTTGTATATGAACAGGACAGAACACATCAGTAGGAATGTTGTAAAACTAACAAGACAGTCAATTTCGATAGATGTAAAAACATGTTACGTTTTGCAAGTAATGACAGGTTTAAACTTCCTAAATGCGTTGAAAAGATTGAATTATGAAATAATATAAATTACGGATAAATCATGATTAAAATAAATCACAGTTAAATTTGGTGGAACAATTATGACTTGAAATAATAATTTCGCCAGCAGGTCTACTTTACTTTAAAAAAAAAGAATCAAGGAATAGTTCCTCCTTATATATGT
The DNA here is from genome assembly GCA_034780395.1 of Vannuccia rotundouncinata. Taxonomy (NCBI): domain Eukaryota; kingdom Metazoa; phylum Platyhelminthes; order Proseriata; family Coelogynoporidae; genus Vannuccia; species Vannuccia rotundouncinata. The sequence goes on along the minus strand of JAUZNC010058430.1, from coordinate 5,164 downwards.
GATTACTATTTTAATAAACATATATCAATCATTTATTATAAATAAATAAATCATTTTTAAATTAGCATAACAAATTATTACTTTAATTGATAATTTATGACCATTACTTTCCCTAAAAAATAATGAAAAATAGTTCTTCCTTATATTTGCATAATATTGAACTAAAATAATATTTTTTATTGCTAATATAAACAACAAAAGTCATTTTTTTGAAAATTATTTAAAATTGTCAACAAATTCAACCAACCAAATCCTGTAAAAATTAAACACAAATCCATGTTTAAATAAAGTGTACGGAAAAATTTTGCAATGGCACTGGCATACTTTAAAAAAATTATACACACCATTTATAATAGATGCTAAAAAGGTAGGTACTTTAGTTGGTACTGAAACTATTATAGTCAGATTATTTCAGCTGGGTAATTTTATCTAGTGTAACTTTTTTCAGAGGGGTGCCATTAACAAAAATTAAATGCATATGCATTCTTGCCTGGTAGTGCCTAGGTTAAGTAAACAATTATATATAGTTAACTTCAATTTTTTGTGATTAATACTACTTATTATCTTTAAAACTGAAACATAGTACTTCACGCACTAATGCATAGTGAACAACACATTATACTGGTTAAAGGTGGCACTCTAAACAAGTAACCGAAATTATCACAAACTATCATACCTTATTAATATACCTAATTTAAATTATGTATTCATAAACATTCACATGTATGTATAATTGAATATAAGTATATAGGCATATGAACATGTCAAATTGAAGGAAGGGGCAAGTCAAAAGTAAAAGGAAAAATAAAGTGGCAAAATCATATTAAACCCTACAAAAGCGGCTTGTTCCTAAAAATACTGTGGGGAAATTGTCTCCTTACCCCCCTAGTTCCTATGGTATCTATATGTGTGAATTAAATTTTCAAATGAAACATACTTGTGTTCTGTTTTGTCTGAAATATATTAATCTCTTGATCTAATTCTACATTAAACTATGTTGCTCTGCTGCTTCTCTTTTCATGTATTAGCAAATGAGTGAATGGCGTCAATTTTCTTTTTCATTGTATCCCATATATGTAATTTGTTTGCTTTATATGTACTATGCTTCCTGGTAACTTAAAGTATTCCCTGGAAAAAAACCTTCTTAGGTGTTGTTTACCTTTCCATATTATTTAAAGCAATGTAGATGTACTAGTAACAGATGGACACATTTATAAAATATGGAACAGTTTAATTAACGTAATTATGCCAATATATATGACGTTTGTTTTAAATAGGTAATACTATAACGTCTATAGTTTTCTTAATTTGTAAAAAAATGGGACTATAATAACAATTTTAAATGTAGATGTAATTGAAATGAAAGGAAAATTGTGATATAATCAGAAACAAATGCAGTACTATTTTATGTTAGTACTCTTTGCGGCCGACCAATGTATAATCAATTAAAAGCAACTTTGCAAGTGTTTGCGAATGTCCGTTTAGAATTCATATTTAAACCTAAGATAGTGGGTTGTTACCTCAATGTTAAAGAACTAGGGGTCCCTTACACTATCATATATATATATATATTTTAAATTTTACATTGATATCTTTTAAAATATAGATCTTTGGTTATACACATCAAAAATTGCAATATTTCGCAATAACTGCCCCTAAACTTCAAGGGATTTTGATAATTTTTTAATCTACATTAAAAATGGACTAAATTTTAATAAAATTAAATAAAAATGTTAATTTATTTAGCTTTTGATCTAAAATGAGTCGATAAACTTTAATTTTCCAGAGGGGCGGATCTGCGCGTGTTATTTTGTTTTTAATTGGCGTTTTTTATATAAAACATGGAGCGACATAAATTTCCCTGCATATTCATATTATTATGTACCGAAAATTTTGTAATACAAACAAAATTATGAAATTTGCAAAACAAACATGAGGTGTTGAGAAATTCCAATCAATAAATACCTACATTTATCTTTCGTTTTTGTGTATACTTTATTGTTTTAGACCAGACGTTTTGCACTACTTTACTATGCCTCGAAGTTACTTTTGCCACCCTTTACTGATCTGTGCTAAGGCAGATAATGGACGAAGAACTGATATTGGAGATAGTGGCGGTTCATTCCTTGTTTTTAGAAATAATAGATGGAAATTGGCAGGAGTTATACAAGGTGAAATGTTGGTTAGTGGTACACAAATTGCGCTTTCTAACTTGGCAGTTAAAACATTTTCGCGATGTGTCTGGATCAGACGTCATTTATAAACATGTATAAAATGTTTTACAAATATGTTTGTATTAAAGTATTGCATTTATAACAAAAAACCATCCGAATGAGCATCCTTATTATTTAAAAAATTGAATATCATAATATATTGAATGTTTAATATGAGTGGTATTATTTTATAATTAATTCGAGATTAATGACACCTATTCCATAAACTATTAAAAACATTAATTATTCTTAATTTTTAAAATAAATAACACTATTTAGTATACACACGTCTATATAGTCAATCATATGTAATGGAAATATTTGCATGTAATACTATGTAATCAATATTTCAAATATGCATTCTATTGATGTTATTAAAATATGTAGCTATAGTTATAACTATAGTTAAACATTCAACACATCGATTTTTAAATTTGAGTGGGCATTTCTGGATTTTTGAGTACATACAAAGAACATAAGTATAAGTATAAGAAAACCTTTTAAAGGAATTCTGTCTTATATTTTCTCAGAAAATTAACATTGAAATCTTATTTGCTTTAGAAACGTTGTGCATTTCACTAACTTCATACATATATCGACAAATAAAATGTGCATATTTGAATTTTTCTTTATAACTAAAAAATTATGAAATAAAAGGGTGTCCCGAAATTTTACTTAAAAATCGGTCATATAGTTCAAAAGATATAGTACATCAAATATTTCAATTTTTAATGAAAATGTTTGGTTAAGAAATGATACCAGAAAGCGTAAGAATAAAATAATTAATATAATTTAAACAATAACTTTTCAACGTATTTCATTTTTTCCAGTTCGTTTTATTGAAAATATTTAAATATACCACATATTTATGTTTGACAGTTTTTTTGAGTTTGAAACTGTGAAATTTTATATTGTGAAATTTTTTAAAAAATATCTTTGAATAACGTGTCTCTTTACTGTCACTTTTCTTATATACAAGAAAACAAATACTCTAACAATATTTAATTATGTTAATTATCATTTGAAACAAGTGGAGTCATATCATTTGTTTTTAAATTAAAGATATTTACTGAAGTCAATGCTTTTTGTTTGTTTTTACTGAATTATAAACTTTAAGTTAACTTGCAAAGTGAAAGTGAAAGTTAAATTTATTATTAAATTAATACAGATAGATATTTGTAATAATAAATTCATATTATAAATTTCAATAATTCATTAAGACAATATAGCTAAATGATGGTATCATTGTTTGGTAGTTTTCTGATTATCCCTTTCGCAACGGGCACAAGATATTCTCGGGCTAAAATATACCAACCATATCCAGGCCCGAGGGAGTATCGGGCCAATATATAACTACCATATCCGGACCCGTGGAAGTATCTACCGGTATCCCGGAGAGTCTATACCGTGGCTAATATTTTTATAATCAATTTTTCTTGAAATAAATATGTTACTGAGGGTATATCGTAAGGATACTTATACGTCTATAATAACAACACTAAAACAATAAGAAAATGGTATATTGTCTTTCGTCAAGCACAATCTTAATTTTATTTTTGATATCAAGTTGATTGTAATTGTGGATTTAATAAACAATAATTGGTTGCAACTATTCGTTAAAATACCTTTTTCGTTATTATTTTCAGATATTGTTATAAAAAAACTTTTTTTGGTTATTTTCTGCTTGAAGTAAAAAAACTGCAATAAAATAATAATAACATAATTTCCTCTTATTCGGAATAGATTAAAAATCTGACTAGTTCATATAGGGAAAACCGAGTGAGAGCAAGACAGAAACGTTTAATTATAATACAGAAGATCAGTAGTAGGAGATAGTGACATCCATATCAACAAAGGATCCCAAAATACTTCAATCTAATTGATCGAGAGACCCTGCGACTCCCGCGGTAAAACCTCTATCAGCATCTTTGTTAGTTAAATTTCTGCGCACATTTGCATGTTACTTTTTTCCCACAACTTTACTAGTTAAATTATTATCCCATAGAAGTCCAGTTAATTCAAGGTAAATTAATCCAAAGGATTAATGGATTTGTATTCTAGTCCGCGGTATAATTAAATAATAATTATGCATAATTAAATCGGATATAAGCCGCGGTTCTAAAAATAGACATAACATTATCTGGCTAATCGACGACTATTGGCTGCACTTTTAGATAGTATTTTCTCCTCTCTCCAATGCTTGTATGCACGTTGTCTGTCTCATTGCCGCCTATTGATTGTTATTTGAGTTAATTAAATATGTTTTACTTATTCACAATACGTATAAAAGATTGCCTGGAAATTGAAAAATTTTCGCGCCTCAATTAAATTTGTAAAGTGTAGTTAAACGCGATGTGTGTGATACTTGGTTAATCTTATTTCGGTTATACAGTATCGGACTTTAATAATTAGTAAGGTGATTAGTACTATATCGCAGATGGAGAATACGAATTTTAATTTAAAAACTTTTGAAATTATTGTAATCGATACCTGATTGGCACTTATTGATTTTCACCAATACTTTGATTTTCATCAAGACAGTATTGGATTTCAATAATTTTTAAGATAATTAGTACTTACTAAATCGTTTATTGATAATTGGATTATTCAATTATAAATATATTAATTATTGTAATCGATACCTGATTTACACTTATTGATGTTTACCAATACTTAACTGATATTTAACTAAATAACACATGGAGAATTCGATTGTACAGGGTGGCGCACAAAGATATACCCGTTAACAAAGTTTTAATTTATGAATTTTACATTTTAAACTGATGTGACGTATTAAATCAAAAGTTCTCGAAAATTGAGGCAACATTGCAACAGCTAGAGGTGATGGACCAAGTCCTTCTCTCAAGACAATTTAACGATACATGCATTCAATTAAAATGAAACCTTTCCATGTCATGAAGAAACCCCTCAAGCGTGAAAACCGCCTTACC